>CM077505.1:23313010-23518937 GCA_039654745.1 Houttuynia cordata
CATTGAATAATTGCTGATCATTAACCTATATACACTTCTTCAGCTACAAACTTGCTGTTCTTGGATTCCCCAGCAGGCGTTGGATTTTCATACTCGAATACGACTCTTGAAATTCAAGGAGACAATATTACTGGTATGCGAAACTTTTGAGGGGTGTCAGAAATATTACTATTGTCAGATTAAATTCATGATTTACTTCCCTTACTTATGGAATGTCGCATACACACATATGCGATTACACCATTGAATTATCTTCTCTTTATACCACATAGATTCATATTTGTTTTTTCGAAATGGACTGATTTTAGTTCACTTTGGAAAACCAAACTAGGACTATATTTAGGGCTGTTCGCGGCCGGCCGCGTCCGGCGGGCCGGCCGCGTCCGAGGTGTCCGTGGCCGTGTCCGCGCCGAGAAGAGACGTCCGTGGATTTCGGCCACGGACACGGCCAAAGGACCTCGGACAGCCGTCTGTCCGAGGTCCGAGGAGGAGGAGGAGTGGAGGAGGGGCGGCGGCCGGCGGGGTGGAGAAGGAGGGCGGCGGGGTGGGGGGAGGAGGGGGGCGGTCGTGGAGGGGAGGACAGAGGGGGTCGTCGCCGGTGGTCGCGGAGGACCGCCGGCGACGGATAAAAAAAAAATAAAAATTTGTTTTTTACCTGTGGCTTCCGGGCTCCGGCGCGCTGTGGCTTACGGGGAGGAGGAAGGAGGAGCGAGGAGGGCAGCAGTCGCGGAGGAGGAAGAAGGGTGGCGTCGCCGAGGAGGTGGAGGGGGGCGGTCGCGGCGGGGTGGGGGGGCGGTCGCAGTGGAGGAGGAGGAGGGGCGGGGTCGCGGGGAGGAAGGGAGGGCGGCAGGGGTGGTCCGGGTGGAGAAGAGGGGCGAGGTCGAGGGGGGCGGGGGTCGCGGGGAGGAAGGGAGGGCGGCGGGGGTGGTCCGGGTGGAGAGGAGGGGCGGGGTCGCGCGGAGGAAGGGAGGGCGGCGGGGTCGCGGGGAGGAGGGGCGAGGCCGCGGGGGTGGAGAGGAGGGCGGCGGGGCGGGGGAGGGAGGGGGGAGGCGGGGTCGCGGGGAGGGGCGGCGGGGCGGGGGAGGGGGGAGGGGGGGGTGGAGAGGAGGAGGGAAGGGGGGGGAGGGAGGGTTAAATAAATAAATAAAAAATTGTCCGTGTCCGTGTCCGCGTCCGCCGGACACGCGGACGCGGACACGGACAAGACTTCCACGGACATTTTTATACGGACGCGGACAGCCTCTGTCCGGTCCGTGTCCGGTCCGGGAACACCCCTAACTATATTAATGTTGTATGGAGGGAGTATTCTATGCCATATATCAAAGAACTAGATGTGCCTCTGATTTTCACATTACTTTCCTGTCTTTTATTTTTGGCATGTAAAGCAAAGGGTTCTTACATGTTTTTGAAGAATTGGCTGAAAAGATTTCCACAATATAAAAGCAGTGGCTTCTACATTGGCGGAGAGAGTTATGCAGGTTGGACAAATTTTATACTTAGAATGGGATTTTATGTTTTGAGTGATCAAGAATATTCTCATCTTAATATCAATGGTTTGAAGTCCTCTCTATTATGGATCTGTAGGCCATTATGTTCCTCAACTGGCTGAGGTCATATTAGATGAAAACAAGAAAGCTCCCAAGGAGGATTATATCAATATCAAGGGCATTATGGTAAAGACATCTGTATTATACAGTTGTGGTATGCATATTTAAAGTAGAATTAGATTCCTAAATTAACCATATGCTACCACTTTCCCATCAGATAAAATACAGTTGCTATAAGTCATTGATACTATAGAAGAGTAATTATTCCTTACCTTATCATATTTATAATACCAAAGCATATGAAATGCATAAGTGGGCAGTATATCCACATCCAATTTGAACAAAAAATAGAACTGATTTCAGAACGTTTGGTCCTAAAAGGATAGTACAAATTAACAAACACTTTCTTGGCATATATACTAAAAATCCATGAAAATTGTCACGAAACAGAGACAAAGGATATGTCTTTGCTTTCTCTTTAAGTGTGAAATCAGTAATCTAATTATACTAGGTGCATTAGACCTCCTTAAAGTTGTCTTTAAGAATTGGGAAACTTCAAGATCAGGTAGAGCGAGAATGGAAGCTAAAGTAATAGTTCATAGTGTTTAAATTAGCATTTGGGTAGTACAGTTGATGACCGTGTTGTATCATAATTTGATTCTAGCTCATCATAACATTGATTCTTCAAAAACATAGAACATGGATGAAGTGGTAATCTATATGTCGCAAAACACATTTAGCAACCGAATAACTACCTGATTTCTAAATATTTGTCAGATACCTACCTGATCCTCAATTCGCTGTTAAGATGCACTATACCATACATGTTTTTCTACTAAATAATGCAATGTAAAGATTCATTTTAGGCACCTGATAAAATTTCTCTAGGCAAAGTATCACAAATGACTATCAACAACTTTTTTTCCGTTATCCTGCAGGCATCCCCTCAGGAACTATTTGAAACCTTTTTAAGAAATGAGAAACATAATGTGCAATTAACTTTATATAATCTTAAAATCATTAGTTTGATCCTAAGCATTGGAATATGCTATTACAGATTGGCAACGCGTTATTGAACGATGAGACTGATATAGATGGAATGATGGCGTATGCATGGAGCCACGCCCTTCTCTCTGATGGGGTTTATCAATCATTCAAAATCAACTGCAACTACTCCTCCAGCACAAATAATCAAACAAATACATGCTTAGAAGTTGTCAACAAATACAATGCACTTTATCGTCTAATTGACATGTATAGCGTGTATTCTCCTCGTTGCCCAACAGGATTAAGCACAAACTCCACATTCCCTATGATACTTCAAGAAAAGGATTCTATGTCTTCGTCCAAATTTGTAAGTATATTCTTTTGGCTTTTGGTGACCATCTTGATGAAACTTAATAGTTTTGATAAAACTTTTGGCCTTAATTATACTTTTTTCTTTTGGAAGGGTAAGTGTAGTAAGTAATACTAGTTCATTAATTGATAATGATACATGCCTAATGCATCTTGTAATGTAGGATATTTTACGTAAAATACCAGCGGGTTATGATCCCTGCATGAAAGACCATGCTACCACATACTTCAATAGGCCGGATGTTCAACAGGCACTACATGCAAATGTCACCAACATTGCGGGTCCTTGGTCATATTGCAGGTAATTATAAGAGGTTGGTTGCAAGATTAAGGAAAGAACTTAATTTTCTCCGCAATATTTGTATCGTTTAATTTGATGTAGGTACATTTTTTAATTAAAAGCTTTTCCTATTTTTACATCATTTACACATATCCTTTGAAACAGACTTGGCTCAACACGAAAATATGAATTATCATTAGAGCATCCTGTTATGTTCATGAGAAAAAACAAAAGAGTCAGTTCTGAATCAGCAACATAATCAGTCGACGAGATATTCAAGAATTAGATAAAAATTAGCAAGAGAATTTGTTCATAATGCTTAACATTGACCCCATAAAGAGAGCTTAATTGCAAGAGAAGTCGAGCCCATTGTATTTTTGTCTTTCTATTTGTTACGATCATCTGGTGTTGTTGTTGGTTTGGTTTTGTTTTGGTTTTCTTAAGTTGATATAAACCAATGGGGTGTTGGTGGGATGGCCAGGACATTCTTCATGAAGCGGAGGCCCTGAGTTCCAAACCCCCACTCCATTGACCACTAAGAGGATTGCTGATCTATACATGAAATATGCATTTTATTATCTCCTAAGCTTATGTTTATGCTAGTATTAGATTAGAATTTATGCTACTTTAATATAGTTTTTGGTTTTTGTAGGAAATAAAAGTAAAACGCAGAAATGGGGTGAAACACGACTCTAATGATTGAATATTAATAACTTCGATTGCATATCTCTGATGGAACTGATTTAAGTTTCATGTTAAAGTACACGAAGTCAGCTTTCCAACACCACTGACTGTTCGCAATTCGGAGTTCTGAGCAAAAAGTTATGATCATTTGAAATATCGCACGCGAAAGTGAAACACGTCAAACGAGTCCAGATGAGATCCGATGAACGAGAGCAATACGACGGGTTTTATTTGATTTAAAAAAAAAAGAAACTGAAATGAACCGGTCCGGTCCAGTTCAGAAGAAAGCAAAAGAAAAAAAAAAGAAACGAAACAACCCGAGCCATCGGCTCGGGTGTCTTCATTCTGGAACAGAGCAGAGCGCTCGAGCTTCTGCTCGAGCGCCGGCAAAGAACGGCTTTCATGGCGGAGCGCCGGCAGGGTCTGGGCTGAGACGGCGGAAGACGACGGAAGTTCTCATGGAGGCGACGGTGATCGAGCAGTCGACAGAGCAGAGAAGGGGTCGGCAGTCAATGGCGGAGAACACGACGACGAGATGGGTGTCATGCTCGCCGGCGACAAGGAAAAAAATCTAGACTTGACGGTGATGCTTGAATCGACGGCCATGGCGACGACGGGGCAGAATGACGGCGGATTTGGAGGGCATATTCAATTCGGAAACTAAAATCAGAATCGTGCTCAATCGGGATTCTTTAACAAAACAGAGTCGTGCTTCGATTTCATGGTGGATTTGGGCTTATCTCGAAGAGAAATTGACGGGAAGAGGACTCTGATATTGAAGTCTATAAAAACCGAGAGAAGGTGAGGAAGACAGAACGAGTTTTGAGACGAGAACAGAGGACTGGTTTTTGCGGAAAACAGAGCTATTCCGGGAGCAAAAATAGACAATTTGGGTGCTATTTCCGTCGGAAAAGTCAGACTTTCCGGTGTGATTTTCGCCGGAGGAAGAGGAGAAGAAGATAGGAGAGGATAAAGGCCGGATTTTGGACGAATTGCACAACTATTTCGAACTGCTACAGTACTGTTCTTCGTGCTACAGTAACACAGATTTTGGGAGAGACGATAAATAGTGCCGTGAATAGTATTTTGTGAACAGTACTGTGAATAGTGATTTTATGAGCAGTGTTTCGATGAATTCGACAAATCAGGCTACTTCTTCTTTCTCTTATTCTATGTCTGGCTAATTTTCTTATCAAGGCTAGATGAAGCCCTAAATATGTATTATTACTCTTGATTGTTTAATAAAATTGGAGTTGATATGATTGTTCTTAATGCGATTTCATGTTTCATAATTCGATCTAGTGCTTGACCATAGACTGGTATGATTATGACTGAAATTTGATATTGATATTTCCTGTGTCTAGATAATAACAGGTTTGTATTTATTCTATGCCCGACCAAAGGATAGAATTAATATATTATTCATAGTGAATGAACTTTTCGTGTCCGACCAAAGAACGTGTAGTGAATTCACTGGTTATTTGTGTGTCCGACCAAAGAATATGAATTACCATATCATATCATCTTGTTGAAATAATAATTGAGAGTAATAATTGCATGTTTAGTGGTGGATTCGATGCTTTGATATTCTCATCATTTGATTTCTCAGTAAAATTTATTTTCTTCAGTTAATTAAATCATAAAAATTCAATCTTTCATTAGAATTAGATTAATCAACCAAGTCCTTTGGGTTCAACCTCGTTACCTCTAGACTATATTGAGTCTCGTGCGATTGCGAGTAAATAGTTAAAAATTCAATCAATCAATTGCCATGCCCCTTCTGGTCGAGTCTTAGGAGCTTGAGTACCCCATCTCTGGAAAAAAAAAGTTGATATCCACTATTAGCCCTTGCCCTAACAGCTTGCCCTTTTAAATTCATTTCTTCTGAGTTCTAAAATCTTGAACTAGCTTCGTAATAAGTCTGTCCTTATTTAGGGCCAGGTCGTTTGGCAACCCATTTGTGAGTTAGGAAATGAACATTTGTGGGCTAGGAGATGAACATTTATGGACAATTCATTTGTCCCATGCATAGACAAACACAAACAAGACACATTTTTCATCATTCAAAAATGTTGTCCTTGGCATTGATGAGGGGCAATAGTGTTGAAAAAATATATATTCACAGCAAAGGACCTCTGGAGGTTCTTCTTTGATAAAATCAAATGGTGAATTGACCACAAATGGGCCACAAATGCTTATTGGTGAGCAAATGTTCACAGATAGATAAATATTGCCTTCCAAACAAGAAAACATGATAAATGAGCGACAAATGGTTTGCCAAATGACGCATTATAAGCGAAGTTACTCTATTTTCTTAGGCTTAACCATTCATGATAATAATACTTTGACTTCAATACAGTTGTGCAAGCCAGATTTCCTCAAAAAATAGCTAGGAAGCTAGTGTTTGATTTATTTTTATGGTTGTTTGGCATTTTACAGCACTGCGGTCAACAATGCTTGGAAGGATTCCCCAGCTTCAGTGCTGCCAATCATACACAAATTAATCTCTGCTGGTCTCCGTTTGTGGGTCTTTAGGTAATTAAGCTGACAATCTATCTTCTACAAGGCTGCACCTCCTAGAATTGAAGTTTATGTATTTTTCACTTAGTGTGATTAGTCACTAATTAGCAGTTTGGATTTTGGAAAATGCTAATTGAATAGTCGTCTTATGCAGTGGAGATGCAGATGGAAGAATCCCTGTGATGTCAACAAGATATACACTAAATGCTCTTGGATTGAACGTAACAGAAGACTGGGCTCCTTGGTACAACAATCTGGAGGTATTTATAATTCCTTTCACCTATACATATCGAGTCTAGTTTACATGAGGCAGGTCCCATGTAGCTTGCATAAGCCAAGTCATCTTGAGCCGTCGACGTTTGATCCAATGACAGGTGTCAAATCAGTGGGTAAGTAAGTGTGAATCATCACCCACCTCAAGAGTCATCCAATCAAGACCCAACGTTCGAGATTACTTAGGCTCATGCAATCAGCTGTGAAGTATTCATAAACAAGAATCCTTGATACACCATAGATAAACTAGACCATTATGCTGAAGTCTTGAGATTTTCAATTCTTTTAGTGAGAATAGGCTAATTATTAAACATAGTTTAGAACTCTTCCATATCTAATTTCAGGTCAACTTTCTATTTAAAATGTGATTAGACTTTCAAAATCAAATTCTGATTGCACGATGAAAATTTGTACCGAGAATTAGCCATGGAAATGTTAGTGCCCAAATCATGATCATATTGCATGATTTACAAATATTTTGCATGCATTACAAGGGTAATTGTGTCAGTATTTTGTCTGAGTCATTGTAAGTTTACGTCAAGAAGAAGAGTAATCGATCTAAAAGGTAAATAGCTATTAATGGGACAGTTACTGTTCTTATTGTTATAAGCATGTCAATTACATGATTTTATAGGTTTAGTAAAACAATTTTATTCAGTTCAAACTATCAGAGTTTGCTTTGAGGAGAATGATCGAGCCCATCCCTAATCTGATTAGCATTGAAAAATAAATTTGTACTTTCAAAGCCAACTAGTCAAAAGTGTTTTTTGTTTCCTTTATGTGAACGGCAAAGTACAAAACTACAACCAATCATAAAACTGAGAACTAGAAGGAAAAAAGCTAGCTGCTGACGGCCGTACAATACATGTACAACAAATCCATACAACCATGAGGTGGCAGGTTTTTGTTGAATAGGGAAGTAGGCCACACATTCCTCTAAAAACCTGCCATCTCATGGTTGGAAAATGAGAATATATATATCAGCAATTCATAACATAAAAGGTGTTACAATCTTAATTTATTTCGTGCCATTGTAGGTTGGTGGATGGACAATTATATATGATGGGCTGACGTGCACCATCGATTTGGTGTCATAGACAGCTTCATATGAACCTCTAAGATATCTTCGATGCCTCCGTCATGCCCGGGGGGCAAGGAATTCCATATCGCCGATATATCGATATCAAGCCCCACCCGATAAAACGAGACGGGTAAATATCGCTTTTTCAATTTTTTTCAAATATCGCCGATATATCGGTCTCAGACCGATATATCGCCTTTTAAAAAAATATTTTTGACAAAAAAATTGGGATTTTTTTACAAAAAAAGAAAAAAAAATAACTTTCATGTTTGTTTCCCATCCTAATATGCATTTTTATGCATATTTTGGAATCTATGCTTTGTCTAAATTAGTATAACTCATTTTAGAAGTTAAATTATGAAAATATATGATAAAAATTAGTTTTCGACCACCGATATTTTTTTACAAATATCTCCGATATTTTGTCTCTTAAGATGACCGATATTTTACCAATATCCGATACGAAATTCCTTGCCGTGGGGCTTTCATTTAATCAGCTGATCCTCCGGCACTGGGCTTCGATGCAATGGTTATCTCCTTTATCCATTTCTGTGAAGCCACTGTCTGCGTTTACGCATTTCTAGTTTGGTAAACAGATGGGCATGTGCGAAACGTGGACCTGACATTGGCGTTCCTAGCTGGGAATTTATTTACCTTAACACTCTTAGGTTTCATAAATGATTTAATAAGGTAGCTGACCGCAATGCATCGTGGTTGGCGATAACCTTTTATGGGCTGGCAAAAAAAAAGGCAGATAAGAAAATCATAAAGTTAAATGAAGCTAAATATGCCCACCATATAAAGATAAATATGATCGATGTAGTGTTAGTTACCATACTTGGGGTAGAGAATTAGAGTACTACATGAGATAAGATGGGAGGATGCTTTGAGAAAGATAGTTATTGAGCAGATCAAGGAAGATGATCATGATCACAGGACTGCTGGTGAAGCTAAGGGAATCTCCTTCCGCGTTCCCGCAGTCTAGATTTTGACTAGAATAATATAACAATGAAGTTATAGCCGAATATCACTTCCATTAGTTCAAATTTAAGAAGGAATTGAAAAATCAAATCGTTTCTTTCATTTAAACATGGATGTGACAAATGGGGTACGTTAATTTGATTGGCTGTAAGAGCACGAGTAATGTGCCACTGAGACCAACATGAAACTATCAATCTACTATCATGAATCAAATTAAGAGGCATTCATTCCCTGTATATATAATCTAATGGAATAAGTGATAAACTGCATGCCAATTACCTACTGACTCTGGTGAAACACGGTTGCTTGAAAACACTCCCTCCGTCAGAAATTATTCACACCATAAGGTTTTTCCAAATGAATTTTTGAATGAATGCCAAAGGCTTGAATGACTTGAGCTTGAGCTACAAGTTCTATTGAGAGGGAAAGCTGTGAAACTGATTTCCCATAAAAATTCCTCTCGTTTCTTTCCATCCATATAAGTGTGAAATAGATAAATAGCACACACTTCATGAAGATGTCTACTATATCTCAGCTTGGAAGTCAAATACAAATACAATAGAGAGTATGTTGTATTTTTTCACTACTTGTTTCAAAATCGATTTCGAATAAGTGCACTTGAAAAGATATGACCCCTAGTTTCCACATGACAATCACAAGGCGTATATTTGCTAGATGAAAACCCCTTTTGCATAAATTCTCCTAAGTGAGGAGACCTTCATTAAAAGTTAACCACAAAAAGAACGCATATCTATTTGCCCTGAATTTGTGCCAAACCAGATTATACCAAGGGATAAGCGGAGAACAACGATGTCTCACCAAATTTTAAGCATGACTTATATGAAAATTTTGTTTTTGTCCAACCATAGCTACCCACAGAATCAATGAGAATTGGAGAATTCATATGTAAAACACTTATAACTAGTGGTAATAGTACCATCCTCCAAAGGATTCCAATGACCATCTAAAAAGGAATTAGATAGTCTATCGGTACCAGCAACTTAGCTCTTAACAATTTTCTTTAAAAGTTAATCTTCCCAATGAAGTGTGCAAGTAATGAACAATTGTAGTAGCGTTAATCGAATTTTCTATCAGTGAAACTAAAGGTTTCTTAAGTAGAAAGAGGATGAAAAAATTCTCTACATAACTTTTGAAAAGTAAAACTGAAACAATAGTAACCATTAATGTAGCAAAAAGTTTTCTTCTTTAAAATGAGGCTTCTTTTTCCCTTGTCCATAAAGCCTTTGAGCTTGTAAGGTTATTGAAGAGAAAAAGTATTGAATCAGGAAGCTTTTCATTTCGTATTGGCGTCAAATAGGTATTTCCCAGGAAAGCCTTTGAATTGCTTTTAAGGTTATTGAAGAGAAAAAGTATTGAATCAGCAAGCTTTTCATGTCGTATTCGCCTCAAATAGGTATATCTCTGTAACCGGCATACATACTAATCAATCATGAACAGTATCATATAATTGCGAAATATTTAGTCTTATGATTATAAATGAATCAGAACTATCGCACAAGATTCATTCAACTTCAATATATTATTACTATCATTTTCTTCTCAATGCTTGTCACTCTATTCTCCCTGTATATAGTTTTTAATCATTAATTCCCTGTTTGTGATTTGTGTGACCTTTTACCTAGAACTTGATGTATCATGTATAATTGTCCCCTAATACTTTCTTGGCACAACCTAAAACTATTCCAAAGATTGGTCCTAGCATCCAAACAGGCCTCTAGAAGATCAGTCACTCACAAAAGAGTGTGAGTGCCGTCGATCTCTATGATCGATGGCACCCACCTTATAGAGGTTGTTCTGGACATGGAGAATGCCAAAGGCTGGCCATAAAGTCTTCTAGAGACTCGAGGGAAAGGAAGGTAGTAAATGGAAACCACTGTCGTCCCTGAAAATCTTATCCAATCCTGCAAAAGTTGCAAGGATCCAGTTTGACTCCCTGTTGTTCACTGGCATTGCAGCCGCTGCAACATCAACGCCTTTGTCTGCCAATCAAGGATATTCCGGTTTTTCTTGCCGTGGAAGTAATTCATCCTTGTAGCTTTGTGCAATTTTGCAAGAAACTGCATGGCTGTTTGAGATGAGATCAGCATGGACCCCAAGACCCTAAAGTAGTGATTAATGTGGGACTGATACTGATAAGGTATTCATGGGACACAGGACAAAGAGAACTTAACATTAGCCAAGATCAAAGTCTTGGTGACCACTCTTTCCATTTTGTATTCTAGAACACCATTGACAGCCATTGACTATGATTTTGGTTTGCGTCACTGCTTCTATCACTCTGCCTGTCACTCCCCCCCCCCACCCCCCCCCCCCCCACCCCACCATCTCATGGAAGGCACTTTACGTGTGCCCATCTCGCATGCTTTCTTGGACTTCACTCTTGTACCCATCTCGCTAGATGGTTCCCAAGATGAGCGAAGAATTTTGGTCCACTCTGTACCAGTCTGTGTGCTAAGTTTGTCGTCACCAGCCAGTGAGTATGTTCCTCATTTATTTCCTAACTGAAACAATAAAAAAATTGGCAATTAAGTGGTAAATAAGAATTACCTTATATGGTATTTGAGTCCATGTCTGAGTCCTCTTTTGTCCTTCTAGAACCTGTTATGGTGTAGTGGATATTTCTTGACAGTATGATTGATGGAAGTTTCTTTTTAATAGGGTTAGTTTAAACCCTCCACCTCAAGCCAAGTGCCTTGGTCGGGGTTCAAACCTAGAACTGCACCCTTAGGCAAGGGATTAGGGTTTAGGGTACAAGGTGGATGTCTTGCAACCACAAACCCTAGTAAATATTAAATAAGACTAACTATTAAATTACTTACAGCTAAATTGTTTGTCGACAAATCCAGCCTTAATCACATTAATGGGCCTTCTCTTGCCTACAATTTAACTAAAAATTAAGAATAACCTACTAACCAATGCTCTATTGTGTCCTCTATTGATTCCGACTTGCTGTAATATCTAATCCATTTGCATATTTGTATTGTTGTATATTTGTATTCTACACTACTATTAAAAGCAAATTAAAGGAGTGGAAAGGACAATCTCAATTTCAATTGAAGTAAGAACCTCCCTTCAAATGAGTTCACCAAAATACTTTTATCAGTGATCTTCTGAATTAGTAATCTTAATCGAAATAACTAAGTAATAAAGTGTTTGCAAGTAGTTAGGGATCCCCATAAATGTGTAGTATATAATGAGTAATCCTAACGGTGATAATTAACAATGTTATAAATTGGGTACTCCTATTAATACTAGCACTTCACACATCTAGTAGGTAAGCTAATCTACTGTCATAAAATTTATAATTACCACATTCATTTATTAGAGAAGCCCATTCTCACAATCACACCATATTTCCAGCCAAAAGGAAAAAAAGTTCAACTTGCCATCTTGTAAGTCCGCAAGAAATGCTGTCTATATAATCCCCACAAATGGCATTGTTGACCCATAGCCTCTCTCTTTTCTGCCCATTTTTGACTCCCTCCTTGGCAAGAGTCTCCCTTTCTGCAGCTGACTCACCTCGTCATGGGCTCAGAAGGAGACCAACTTCTTCACTTGTTCTTCTTCCCGGCCATGGCCCCCGGCCACATGCTACCCATGGTCGACCTCGCCAAGCTCTTCGCCTCCCGCAGCGTAAGAGCCACCCTCATCCTCACCCCCCAGGCCGCCACCTCCTTCCGCAGCTCCATCGCCAGCTCCGCCGAGGCTGGCCACTTCATCCGCATCGAGCTCATCCACTTACCCGCCTCCGACGATGGACTCCCACCAGAGCGCGAGAGCGTCGACCAGATGTCCAGCAGAGATGAAGCCGGCCAGTTCTTCGCCAAGCTCCATCTCCTCGAACTACCCTTCAGCCGCCTGGTTACTGAGCTCCGACCCGACTGCATCGTCTCCGACATATTCCTCCCGTGGACATTAGACGTTGCTGAGAGCTTCGGCATCCCCCGAATAGTCTTCTCCGGAAGCAGCTACTTCGCTGCCTGCGCCACCGCCACCGTCATCAAATTCTCACCGGAAAAATCCGCCACCTCCGACACCGAGCCCTTCTCCCTCCCCGGTCTTCCCGACGATATCAAGATGACAAAAGCCAAGCTACCTGATCGCAGCCAAGGCCCACCCGAGATGCAGGAGTTGTGGAAGCAAGTTCAAGCGGCCGAGGCCAAGAACTACGGCATGGTCATGAACAGCTTCCACGATATCGAGAAGCACTACATCAAACACCTTCAAGACGTAGAAGGGAAGAAGACATGGCACGTTGGTCCCGTCTCCCTCTGCAACCAAACTGAGATGAAGGAGAGAGGTGGCAAGACGTCTTCAGTAGACGTACAAACTTGCCTCGGATGGTTGGACTCCAAGAAACCCAATTCAGTGTTGTACATCTGCTTTGGGTCTATGTGCAGGTTCTCGCCTGCTCAGATGATCGAAACAGCCGCAGCTCTGGAAGACTTGGAGGTCTCTTTCATATGGGTGGTCAAGAATGAAGAGGTGTTGCCGGAAGGCTTCAAGGAGAGGGTGGCGGAGAAGAGTCTAGTGATAAAGGGATGGGCGCCGCAGGTGTTGATACTTGGCCACCGCGCGGTGGGTGGATTCGTGACTCATTGCGGGTGGAACTCGGTACTGGAGGGGCTGAGCTTCGGCTTGCCGATGGTGACATGGCCGGCGTTCGCCGAGCAGTTCTACAATGAGAAGCTGGTGACGGAGGTGTTGCGCGTGGGGGTGGGGGTTGGAGTGGAAAGGTGGGCGTGGCCGTCGTGGGAGAAGGAGACGAAGGAGGTGGTGGGGCGGGGGAGGATTCAGGAGGCGGTTAGAAGGGTGATGGTAGGTGGGGAGGAGGCGGAGGGGATGAGGAGGAGGGCAACAGAGGCGGCGGAGGCGGCGAGGAAGGCGGTGGCGGAGGGCGGCTCTTCTTATGTTGAGCTAGGCCGGCTCATTGAAGAGATGGAGGCGGTGAGGGAGACTAAGAGGATGAGGTAGAAATAGAATAGAAGATGAATTTCTACTTTATTTTTATTTTTATTTTTGGCAACATATACAAGAGGCTTTGTATCAAAAAAGAAAAAAAAAGATAGAAGAGGCTATATATTATGACTTTCTTGTTGTATTTTTCTGCATTTCGCTGTTTTTCATTGCAATGGTATATCCACCGTATGAAACGCTGGGTGATGAGCTAGTCATCCACTATACATGTGTAATACCGATCAGGAAACTTACTAGAAAAATAGAGAGTACCCTATCAAGAAAATTTTGTTTCTTTCTTGACAAGAGGTTTTGGTGTCATTAGTACCGGAATATGCAAAAGGGCAGTGATAACCCTACAGCAGATTCCTACACATTTCCATACACAGCTGATGTGTATGGAAATGAGTGGATTAACTGACCATATCAGTTAACCCACTCATTTTCATACACATCAGATGTGTAGAAATATGCTGTACAAATATCATTTCCCTATGCAAAAAGGGAAGATCAATCAGCAGTGTATCGCGTTGATTATCTTGGTGTTAATCTCCCCAAGACACATATAATACTCATACATCTGTTGTCTACGTCAACACAACCTCTGGGCAGATCCTATATTAAGCAGGATAGCTTTACTTTCCATATTAGGCTAGTTTCCTATTTTAAAATATAATAAGAATGCTGATGTTGGCCATCATTCATGCGGTGACAAAGCGGCGCTCATATCTTTTGGGCCGACGGTTCACCATTTGGACTGATCACCAACCGCTGAAGTACTTCTTGGAGCAACGTGTGTCTACTCCGGCTCAGCAGAGATGAGTCAGTAAGCTACTGGGCTACGATTATGAAATTACTTACAAGAAGGGCATTGAGAACACCGTCGCGAATGCATTATCGCGGCAACCCATGGAGGGCCTATGTATGGAGTTATCCACGCCCAATTGTCCATTTATTCAGGATCTACATCGCTCCTACTTGGAGGACCCCATCGACCAAAGAGCTGGTCCATCGCCTTCAGGCCAAGTCCGTCGCTGAGCCCTTCTATGCCTGGCGGGATGAGCTTTTGTTTTGGCGGGAGTGCTTATGGGTGCCCAATTATTCTGATTTGCGCCGTCGAATCATCTCTCATTTCCATGACACACCACTCATGGGCCACGAAGGATCGTTATGCACCTACAAGAGAGGGAGCCAGAGTTTCTTATGGTCGGGTCTACGACGTGCAGTATAGGCTTATGTCTTAGCTTGTGATACTTGTCAGTGGGCCAAGGCGGCAACCACTTCACCAGCTGGCCTCCTTCAGCCCTTACCCATTCCGGATAATATTTGGGAAGATGTTTCAATGGATTTTGTTGAAGCATTACCCATGGTTCAGGGAAAATCGGTCATTTTGGTGGTCGTCGATCGGTTGTCCAAATATGCTCACTTTTGTGCCTTGTGTCATCCCTATACGGCTCGGACTGTAGCTGAACTGTATGTGAAAGAAGTTGCTAAGTTGCATGGGATGCCGAAGACTATTGTTTCTGATCGAGACCGTGTCTTCCTTTCCAATTTTTGGCGCGAATTCTTCGCTCTCCAAGGTACAGACTTACATATGAGCACGGCTTATCATCCACGGCCAAACGGAGGTCGTGAACCGGTGCTTAGAACAATATTTGCTGTGTTTTGTGGGCGATCAACCTCGACATTGGTTCCAGCTCTTACCTTGGGCCTAGTAGTTCTATAACACAGCATATCACACTCGTGCGGGCTTCACTCCGTTCGAGATTGTGTATGGTCGGCCACCTCCTATGGTACTTTCTTATGTCCCTAACCATTCGTCTATTGCTGAAGTGGATTACATGCTCCAGACTCGGGACGAAGTACTCAGGCAACTGAAGGACAATTTGCTTTTGGCTTAGAACCGTATGAAGCAGGTCTATGATCTCAAGCACGCCGATTGGGTCTACCAGTTGGGGGATTTGGTCTATGTGTCTGTGCTACCATTGCGCCAGATGTCCATATTTCGTTCAAAGCATTCGAAGTTGGCACTCCGTTATCATGGGCCCTATACAGTAGTGGAGCGCATTGGTCAGGTGGCATATCGATTGGCTCTACCGCCTGGCTCATTGGTCCATCCTGTTTTCCACGTTTCACGTCTCTGCAAATTCGCGGGCGACTCGAATATGGTTGCTTCCAGTGCGCCTCCACTTCTCATGGAGCCAATGGACTCTGAAGAGCTTTCCCCTGCTTCTATTATTGATAAACGCCGCGTCCATCGTTCAGGTCGGATTGTGACCGAGGTGCTCGTCGCATGGCGGTGGCTGGTGGAGGATGATTTCTTGGATCGGTTCCCAGCTTTGACGCCTTGAGGAGGCGACAACAGAGCGTGGTGGAATATTATGTACGTCAGCACAACCTCTGGGCAAATCTTATATTAGGCAGGATAGCTTTACTTTCCATATTAGGCTAGTTTCCTATTTTGAAATGTAATAAGAATGCTGATGGGATATCCTATCATATAACGGGCTGATTGGTATCAATCATACCTGTAACGGGGTAGAATGGGCTAGAATCACGGCCCATCAGCAGGCTAATAGCTGGCGCACCTCCCTAGTAGACGTGCCCCTCTTGTTATAAGGAGGGTCTTCTCCCTCGTTTAAGTTGATGCAATATTGAAGTCTCTTTTCCTTCTCCATTCTTCTCTTCTTCTTTACGATTCGTTGATTCCAGTACAACATCATACGAACCCGAAATATCATGTTATATTTCCATACATAGAAGACTGATACATCATACGTACCCAATAAATCATGTTATAATTTCATGCTAGTGCCAACCAAATAGTGCTTATAACTTTTTTTGGATAATTTAAAATTTGTATTAAAGAAAAATGAGGGCTACATAGAAGGATCCAAAAGGAACCTCTCAACAATAGGAAACAAGGAAAAACATAAGAGAACGGTTTACATGAGATCGTTCTCATATAAAGAGCATGAGGCTAATTTTTTGGATAGTTGGATTCCGATCCGATGGTGAGTAACAAATCAATGGATAAGTGAATTTCTTGCCGCTTATAGCCGTTAGATTAAGATCCAACGGCTAGGAATTGAATTGGCCTCATATAAGCCAAATGAGAGCGATCTCATTTAAACTTTTCCCAAAAAATAAAGCAAATGGCTTCTTATCATGGGACTGCTAAGGCATCGTTAAGGAGATATTCACTCCATCCGAAATTAATACTCCCCCAATCCCGAATTATTATCGTCATAAGGTTTCTACTAATTCTCCAGATGGAGGAGAGACCCTGTCGAGAGGACCAATATGCCTTTCACCACCATTGCATGTCAATAATAATGTTGTTGATAGTAATTTCACATTTTATAGGGCATATTTTCCGACCATTGACTATCGGAGTGAGGGAACACACAGGTATATGACCCAACTGAAACAAAGTAAAGCAACATGTTTAGACATGGCGTGTCCAGGGCTAGGAACCATCGGAACACGTGGGGGTCATATGATCCGACAGCTACGAATTGAATTGAACACGTGGGAATCAAAATGTTTTAATCATTGTACGTGATACTTCTTTCTCGGTCACTAAAATTTGTAAATACGCCTTTTTTGTACTTTTCCTTCAAGGTCATTGAAAGACAAATTCAACACCCGCAAAAACTTAAATTCATTGAACTGCATGGAAATCTCACCTGAAAAGTTATTGTTTGGAAGTCGGAGTTCTTCAATAGCTTTCAAGCTTCTAAACAATGTTGGAATAGACCCTTGAAAGGAGTTATATGGCAAGCCAAGAGTTGTAAGACTTATGCAATTGCCCAATGTGGTAGGGACTTCACCAGACAGCTTATTCCTAGATACATCCAAGATATTTATGTTTGCAAGTTTTCCCACATCCAAAGGTAAGTAACCATCTAAGGTATTATAGGATAGATCGATTCCAACAAGAAAAATGAGGTCAAATAGCTGTATTGGTATGCTACCATTAAGGTTGTTTTGAGAAAGGTCCAAGCTCTGCATGAAGTGGCTATCTCCGGTACTTGGTAATATGTTCCCCTGCAAGTTGTTTCCTGACAAATACAATTCCAACAGTCCAGTGAGGTTGCCAAAGGAAGCAGGAATTTACCCAGACAAGTTGTTCCTCCCCAAGGATAGCCATGCCAACTTGTGAAGCTTCCCAATATCAGAGGGAATAGGCCCTCTTAAAAGGTATAGTTCCAAATCAAGTGTGTGTAAGTTGATGCGATTGCCAAACCTTGAAGGGATTCTACCATGGATTAGATTTCGACTCAGATACAAGCGTGTGGTAGTAGTAGAGAGGTTGGCTATGGAGTCTGGTAGGAAACCAGCCAGCCTATTGTCTTCGGCATTAAGGACTTCCAAGCTGGTACAATTGGTGAAGGATGTGATGAAGTGCAAGTCTCCGCCATTAGTATCCTCACCTCCGATCTCATTGCTGCGGAATTGAGCGACCGAGAGACGTTGCAGTAAACTTGTTGGCAACAAGATCAAGTGCTTGGAAACTTGAAGCACTGGATAGTGATTTTGGAATAAAGCCTGTAAATTGATTTATTCCCAAGTAAAATAGGGATTGAACTGGGGCAGGTTTGCACCGGGTATTGGCAAACGAGCCCTGGAACTATTTTAATTTTTCAAACCTAGAACCGTCTCAAACTCACCATGGGTCCAGTTTCAAGGTCCCGGGACTGCCCCGCTACCAGAACTTAAAACCCAGACTCGCCCTGCCCCGGTACCAGAACTTTTATATCTCCAATGTCATATACATTAAATTAGTAACTCCTTTAATTTTTTATCAATAATATAAATAAATAAATGAATATATATATATATATATATACACACACACACATACATATAGAGGATGATTTACATGAGATCGTTCTTATATAAGGAGCACGAGGCTAATCTTTTGGGTCGTTGGATTCCAATTCAAGTGTGGACATCAAATCAGTGGGTTGATGAATGTGTTAAATAAGTGAATAGGTGAATTTCTTATAACCGTATGTAGTCATCAGATCAAGATCTAACGGTTATGAATTGAATTGGCCTCATATAAGCCAAATGAGAGCGATCTCATTTAAACTTTTTCTATATATATTTATGAGATGAGTTTACATGAGATCGTTCTCATATAAGGAGCATGAGGCCAATCTTTATTGCCGTTAGATTCTGATCGGAGGGTCGATATCAAATCAGTGGGTAGGTGAGTGTGTCACATCAAGGAGTGGGTGAGATCATTATGGATATTTGTACCCGTCAGATCAAGATCCAACGGCTATGATTCAAAGTGGCCTCATATAAGCAATATGAGAGCGATCTCATTTAAACTTTTTCCATATATATATAAATATATATATATATATATATATATATATATATGAGAAGGGTTTACATGAGATCGTTCTCATATAAAGAGCATGAGGCCAATCTTTATAGCCGTTGGATTCCGATCGGAGGATGGATATTAAATCAGTGGGTAGGTGAGTGTGTCACATCAGGGAGTGGGTGAGATCATTATAGCTATTTGTAGCCGTTAGATCAAGATCTAAGGGCTACTATTTAAAGTGGCCTCATATAAACTATATGGGAGTGATATATATATATATATATAGAAAAAATTTAAATGAGATCGCTCTCATTTGGCTTATATGAGGCCAATTCCATTTCTAGTCATTGGATCTTAATCTAACGGCTACAAACAGCTACATAAAACTCACCTACATGTGAGATTACCCTCATATAGCTTATATGCGGCCAATTCAATTCGTAGTCAATGGATCTTGATCTAAAAGCTATAAACGACTACAAAGAACTCACTTACCCACTGATTTGACACACTCACCTACCCACTGATTTAATACCTACCCTCCGATTAGAATCTAATAACCCAAAAGATTGGCTTTATGCTCCTTATATGAGAATGATCTTATGTAAACCGTTCTCATATATATAGAGAGAAAAAGATGACAGTTTACATGAGATCGCTCTCATATAATGAGCATGAGGCCAATCTTTTAGGCCATCGAATTCCGATATGAAGGTGGATATCAAATCAGTGGGTAGGTGAGTGTGTCACATCGAAGAGTATGTGAGTTCTATGTAGCTACTTGTAGCCGTCAGAACAAGATCCAACAGCTAAGAATGGAATTAGCCTTAAGCTATATGAGAGCGATCTCATTTAAATATATATATATATATATACACCTGGGTCAGTCCGAGTTTTCATGTAATACCTGAACCCGCCCCGACCCGATAGGTCGGTTCCTCTTTCAAACCCAGAACCGAAACCTGGTAGTGCACATGCAATCACAAAACAGGCCTAATAAGGCAATGGGTGGTCGTTACATATATTTAACATCTTTGCCCATTTTTATCCTCTTATTTGATGTCCACGAGCAGTTTGATGACCAATGGGTGGCCGTTACATGTCCACGGGCTTCCCCATTGCTCTTACCTCAAAATTTTGCGTTGAGAGCTTTTTTCTGGGCATGAGCGGCCGTCGGCTTTGGTCTGGATCGCCGCGACGTTCAGAGCTTCCCCAGAAAGCCTCCTCCTCCGAGTAGAATGTTACTGGAATGCTATTGCCAAATAAAATTGAAGAATTCTGTCGATTAAAATATTTTAAGGCTGAAGAGGGGTATTTTGGGAAGTTTAAATCCTATTTCCAGGTGATATAGAAGTTTTTTGTAGATTCTAAGTGATATGGAAAAATGGCGAGTGACACCAGGTAATGTGAAAAAAACTCTACTACTCTGAATGGACACACATCGAGTTATCTTGTTGCCCGGCTTTGCTCTAGTCCAATTCCAAAGACAAATATGAGCTGATCTCATGTGTCATGCCATCTCCATTCATCGCACTAAAAGATGACCTCATGGCAAAAGACTGCAACCAATCGGTCACAATATAAATATCATGTCACTAGTATATGTATGTATGTATGTATGCATAAAAAATTCGAGATCAATTTTCCACAGTGAATCCTCCCCAAAAAGGGAAAGTGTAATCTTCCTTGATTTTTAAAAGATGTGAAGCTGTACATTCACAGGTTGTGCGTATCACCCTCTATGATTTGGCTGATTAATTTCAGATTGATCTATTTATTGAATTTATCTTGTATGAGCTATCTCTCCTATTTTGATATGCCACTGTAAATCGTGTATATATGCACCAACTTTCTATGATACAATTCAATTACCGGGTTCTCAAGTTCTACACAGACTAAAAAGTCTGTTGCCCTCTCATCATCTAGCTCATCAAGTGATTCAATTTCCCTCTAGTTGGATAAAGGATTTGATCTCAACATGGAAAAAGACATCAGTGATCCATGTTGCATCTGCATCATCGAATTCACTACCGAACTCCTGCTCAAGATCAGCTCAACCTCGAGTCCCTTAACGCTCCCCGATCCAGCCGCGGAAGTTCTCGAGGCAATCATGTCTCCCGACGAGAAGAGCCAATGCAGCACTCCACAAGGACTGAAGTGTAGGAACCACAATGTGTTTGAGTCAGATGGCACACCCTCTGAGATGGTACTAAGGCTCGAGAACAACAAATGGACCCTTAACACAAACTGGAGGCGCATGGTTTTTATGGGTGTGTTGGAACAGAGCACTTTCAAGAGCCTTTGGCTTCACAAAATAAGTAAGGATGTTTCAGGGATTATCTTTGTTTTCAAGGAAGAACCAGGCCCATAAATGTATGTAGACTATACAGCAGATTTGATTGATGGGCCGTATGAAGATGAATGAGTCAGGCTGGTGGGGGGTGGATTTGGGTCCTCTTATTCAAGAATTATATTTGATGTTTTTCTTATGGTACTGTTTTTCCCATTTTACCTTTTCTTTAATCATGCTTAGCTTTCTGATGGCTTATATGCTTTATGCTGAGGTTTCTGGTAGAGCTACGCTTTTGTGTTTTGTGTCTTGCGTGTCTGGTCCATTATAGTTGTCTAAATAGATGGACTATTCATTACTATATGTGTTTAAGTTTTTGTTTCTTACTTTTACTTTGTTTTTCCTTACAGGAGGATCAAGATTTCCTGTTTGAGGGTCTATGTGAACTTACTTGCTATTTTATGGTATGATATTTGAAGCAATAGTAAAAGTTTAAATGAGATTGTTCTCATATAACTTATATAAAGCCAATTCATATCGTAGCCGTTAGATCTTGATCTGACAGCTACAAGGGTGAGTGATTAATGATCGAAATCCAACCACCCAAAATGTTAATCTCATGCTCCTTATATGATAAGGATCTCATATAAAGGGGAACACAAAATTCCTCTTAATGGCCTACCCTAAACCCTAATATCACATCATGGCCGGGCTCATACATTGGTCAGGCATGTGTTGGATTTGACAGTCTATATGGTTTGGTGGAATTCCTCCTCACCCTTCAGGATCAATGGTTCCCACCACCCAGCTGGTTGAGCTGCCTGTACGGCCGCCAGGCACATACATTTATTTATGCGGGCCATTAGTTCTCTTTTTGTTCATTCGGGATTAATGAATATGCATCTATGCACGTTCATAGTTCACATTACTGTCCCTGTAGACCAACGGCAAGTTGCCATTGTGGCCAACACCGTAGCCACCACCAGCCCCACCTCCGCTGCCCCCCTCCCTCCATATCCGCCAAAATTGCCAAAACAAAATTATTGTTAAAGGCAGTTGGTCTTAGCACAAAATTACTGTTAACTGCAAGACAGACTTCATTTGACGAAGTATAGGTTTGATTGTTTGGTACCAATTGGTTTCTAATACAAGTGATAATTTTTTC
The DNA here is from genome assembly GCA_039654745.1 of Houttuynia cordata. Taxonomy (NCBI): domain Eukaryota; kingdom Viridiplantae; phylum Streptophyta; class Magnoliopsida; order Piperales; family Saururaceae; genus Houttuynia; species Houttuynia cordata. The sequence goes on from CM077505.1 coordinate 23,335,506, forward strand.
TGTATTACAATTGGTTTCAAATACGGAAATATTGTGAAAAAAAACACCAAGAAGAAAGACCAACTGCCAGAAAGAGACATTTCTTTTTATCCCTAATTATGAGACGATATCATTTATAGTGTCCGATCACAAGCTATTTAGAAACAAATACCGCTCGATCACCATAAATTGAAATAAGTAGATAGCAACAAACTAAACAACGTTCCCCCAAAAAATTCCGATACAACCTATAATAGTTCATATTTTGAGATTACCTCATGGTAGAACTCCAAACCAAGCCCCTCCCAAACAGAACTAACAATAACAAGGATCGGCGATGTTGATAAATAGACATTCGTGCAACCACGGTATAAAGCACCATCACTTGAGGGGAATGAACCTAGATGAATGGGTGGCACCAATACCAGGTCTCCCATGCTTCACTGGTTTGTAAGAAATAGAAAACTCAGCCAGATAATGACTAATCATTTCGGGCTTAATTTCCACTTGATTGAAGGTCTTGCCATTGTAAACCCCAATAATGCTTCCAATCATTTCAGGTACAATGATCATGCTGCGAAGGTGAGTTCTCACAGGTTCAGGCTTCTCACCTGGTGGGGCTTCTTTTTTCTGGTTCAAAACAAAACACAGAACAGTGAATGCAGTTCCTCGCAACTAATTTATATTTTTATGGTAGCTGCAAAGGGATTTCATTTTACTTCATCATCATCATGCGCCTTATCCCAGCTATCTGGGGTCGACAGCATGGATCATATACCACGTTTTGACTCTTATCGGAATCAAAATGGTACAAAATTCATACAAAGAAATATAGTAGCAAGTTTTTATGCCGCATGCCCTCTGAAGAGGGGACAGCTTTCATTTTACTTCATTAGAAAAAAAATACATTAAGCTAGCAACCATAACCACTCCATGCTTGTGTCTACAACCATATAGCACAACATCAGACAGATAGTTCAAATGAAACTTCATCAACTTAGGGTCAATAAAGATGATGTAGTTTTAATTGACAAGAGTAAAGTAGGATTGAATGCAAAACTAGGCTCTAGAATCAAAAGGTTTCAAAATAAGTAGGACTACGATAGAGTGCATGGAATTTAATTTTAAGGTAGAACTATAGGTAAAACCTTAGTTGAAATAGATAGGCAAAATGTTAAGGTGTGATTAATTCTATTATTTATGTTCTATTATTCATAAAGAAAGAGATATTGATAATGATGTTGTGCATAGAATAAATGCAAGGCGGGTAAAGTAGAGGGCAACCTCAAGAGTTTTGTGTGATAGGTGTTGCAAAACAGCTCAAAGACAAGTTCTATAGATAGTCATTAGTTCTATAGATAGTCATTAGGCATGCAACACTCTATGGAACAGAGTGTTGGGCACCAAAGAGAAGTCATGTAGAGAAGTTGAATGTAAGCAAAATGAAAATATTGAAGTGGATGAGTGGGATAACTAAGAGATAGGATTAGAAATGAATATATTCGTGAGAGTTTAGAGGTAGCTCTTTTAGGGGAGAAGCTGAGGGAATGTAGGTTGCGTTGGTATAGGCATATGCAAAGAAGACCAATAGATGCCTCTATGAAAAGATTATAAGGGATGCATGTAAATGATGCCAAAAAAAGGAGAGAAGACCTAAGAGAACTTGGATGGAGTTAATAAAAAATGATAAACTTTACTATCTCTTACAATAGAGTTGGCACAAAATAGACCTGAATGGAAATGTAAGATCCATGTCGCCAACCCCAAATACTTGGGAAAAGGCGCTACTTGATTATGATTTTCATTATGAATAGGAAAGGAAACAAATCCTTACAAGCCACCTCTTTCATTTAGTCAGGAAAAAAGAAAACACATGTTGAAAAAATGTACATATTGTTTAATTGTTTATACTTGCTAATGACGAAATATCAACAGAATAGCAAAACCGTTAAGAAAGGAAGTTGATCTACATCCATTAGCATTTAAAGCAAGACATTTCAAGACTCGTCCGCTTTGCTAAGATGGACAAGATGTTATCCATAGTTATCACTAAAGATCATGAAAAAGTTGCATCTCCCTACAGTAATGTAGCAATATACAGCAAGGTGAACTACCATCAACACTAAATGTTTTTTAAATGTTTGTACTAATAACGAGGAAGTATCTCCTCACTGATCTACAACTTCATGTATACAAAGAAAAGTAAAACTGTTTAGAAAGGAAGTTGTCCTACATCCTTTAGCATTCAAAGCAAGACATTTAAAACTCGTCCGCTTTGCCAAGTTGGACATGATTTTATCCTCAATTATGAATAAGGATTGTCAGAACGTTGCATCTCCCCTCTGTTTTACCAATATATAGCCTCATCATGGCATCAAAAAACAAGAAGCTCAACAGTAGTTTTCATCATCTGAATCACATATAAAGCCAGGATACGATTTACATACAACTGGTTTTCAAAACTTCATTCAATAGCTTGTCACCAAAAATTCACAAACATTAACCACTAGAAAGGACTTTGGCCACATGCATAACTATTAAATAGAAGATATCTACACATGAACTATCTCTTATAAATGCTTGTAGAACAGATATAAAAGATGAACATTTCACTTGCATAAAGACATACTATGTTTACAACAACCCTCATACTTTCCATGTTATTATCTACCCTCAGCCCAGACTGCAATGAGAACAGCCTTTTAATTTGGCCACACAACATGTCGCTAAGTCTGAGCTATAAGAAACAACGAAATTTTCATCTTAAACTATTCAAGTGGTATTGAGTATGGCTCACTAAGGAGAAACCAGCCTTTGCTAATCCAAAAAAGTTGACCAAGTGCTTTACCATTCACAGACATTGTATAAATTTAAGTAAAAGTATATTCGTGGGCTATATCCAACCTAATAATTTCCCCCCCAGAGCAAAAATTCGTTTCAAATTGACAATTATGACAATCCCTAAATCATCAAAACAAAGGATAATTACTTTATACACATTAAGAACATCATTTGAAGTAACATTTCACAATAGACTCCATTTCACAGCAATCATCAACATCAAAAGCAGTTAATCCATAAAAAACATCCCACATCACAACACAGCAGAATCGACGAAACCCTTACCGCCTTCCTCAGCTTCTTGATCAGCGCCATCGGCTTCCGCTTCAATCCCCGTCGAAACCTACCAAAACCAACCACCAAAATCAGAAAACCGCAACATCCGGAACCAGAAACCACAAAAACCAAAGAAAGTAGCAATCTTGGAACCTTCTGCGAGCGCGAGCGGGGAAGAGCTTGACGAGCTCGTCGGTGGAGAGGTCGAGCAGGGCGTCGAGATCCACGCCCCGGAAGCTGAACTTCTTGAACGTCCTCCTCTTCGGCTGGCCGGAGGCCACGTCCACTTCGGCGTCCGCCATGGTCGGTCCGACGGTGCCGGAGGTCGGGAACGGAGCGACGGCCGGCGAAACCCTAGAGCGAGTGCAAATGATGTAATGGCGGAAAGCAGGGTTTTTGGCTGGTCTGACTATTTATGGGCAGAGATGGAAGATCCGGACTTCATAAACGAGTCTGATCTTGAATCGGATCCAGAAAGCGACCCGCCGGACCTTCCGTGGTTTTCGTCGACTCCGGCAGACATTGTAGAGTTATGCATGATCGTGGACCCGTCTCTTGTCCAGAAATTTTTCATTGTATTTCGCACACCACGTTCTCTGCGTATTTCACCATTCACTAAGGCTGCGACCTGTGAGGGTTATTTTATCAGGGCCACATGCAAATATGCAATGCTAATGACTAACGAATAAATTGGTGAATGGTGAAATGCACGAGCTGTATGGTGCGCCATAACGAATAAATTGAGAAATTATTAGGTACGCGTCACGTACGGGGAAGTTATGCTCACCGCCAACAGGTGATTAACATAACAACAGGTGATTGACACAACTCCTCTGTTTGTCATAAGGACCCATTAGGGACCAATAAATTAGAAATCGTGTCAATCATTAATTGGAGATGAACAAACCTTTCGGTACGAGGCATGTACCTAATAACTTCTCAAATAATTCGATGAATGGTGAAGTGCACTAATGTCTAATGGTATGGTGTGTGATATGCACTCCCTGCATGGTTGCTTAATAATAATGCGAGAATTCGACGCATATGAGGAGAGGCATGGGTCCACATGGTCCTCCAAAGCCAATAGCCATTCCTGTGTAATAAACATGTCATCGATAGGGGATTCTTGATGTGCAAATTAGATCCTCTAAAACATTTCACCAATTGAGAATTTCTTATGTGCATGTGGGGGACATGAATGGGTAGAGGATGGCTCTCACGACCTGTATTTTTAAAATCTTTATTAAATAAGAGTAATAACGAAAAATTTAGAGAATTATTTCTCTATATGATAAATCATTAACTAAAATTTATTAACTAAGCATCTAGGTCGTGATAACTGGAGTTCATAATTATGGATATAAAACTATATATATATATATATATATACATATATATAATATTACAAATACGAAGTTGATTAAACCTACACAAGCCCTCCAACTTAAAATATACTAGAAAGTAGTTGGCGCTCACGCCTTATTACAAGGTTTTAAACAAACTAGAAGGTGGAAATATACTATAAAGCATCTAGACGTCCTCACTTCTCAACCGTCAAATCCCCAAGTACCACGTGAAGTTAGTTTTCCACAGAAGGACCTACATCACAAGATGATGCTGAATATAAAAATATTCAGTGGCATATCGTACATAATCATCAACAAAACAAGATTTGTATTAACATCTTATGCAGTCTATTACAGAATTTCACTTGATTCTTTTATTAATCTTTTAATAAAGTATTTTATTTTTTCCAAGTTCATGTTCAATAATTAAGTCTTTGTCCCAACTCAGTGAATGTCATTCCTACATGACAGACAACATGAAAACATTGTGACTTTCACTCCAGTCATTACCGGTAATCACTACAAGCCATGAATCCTCAAGGGTGACTGTCTTGCCGATTCCTTACCTCATAAGGTATAGTCGTTAGAAGGGTTTGGCTCCATATCAGCTCCTGGACTCGATGTGGATCAGGAGAACACAACCTTCCAAGATGCTAATGCCTCCAATATGAAAAGTAAAACCACCTAACATAAATAGCTATGGGGTGAGTGCAGAGCTTCCATCGTAGGAAGCAAAAGCTCTCTCTAAGATTAATAGAAAAAGATGCAAACAGCATAAACCTGATTAATAAAAGGTGGTCCTCGTTAGGTACCACTAACACATAGCTTGCACTATAGAGAAGATGCAAAACAGCTAAAGCCCAACTAATATCACGTGATCTTTAGTAGGTATCACTGTATATGAACTCCTCTTAGAGTTATAGCATGCAATCCAAGACTTCTAGCCCAATAGCCAAATAGATAGTCTGACCTTTGACAATAACTAATTGGTCACTTGATTAAAAGTCACTCACACTCATGAACTGACTCCCAATCCCAAGGGTATTTTAATCTTTATCTTAATTAGGTTATTCCTAAGTCTTAAGATTAACCCTCATATCCTCATTTTATTATCTTTCATAAAATGATTAAGTCTCTAAATCATCTAAGCTTATTACTCAGGTTTTCGTTATCACCAAGGTCCTCAACTATCAGCCACTTCAGCGTAAAATCAGGGACAAATGCCCATAAATATAGTAACATAAAGCTTATAAAGATACTACAGCAATTTAGACTTAAAATAATTTATTAAAAAACTCAAAATAATAAACTGAGCTTATGTACTATGCTGGATCTGTATATACTCAATTGCACCAAAATACACAGACGGACAGGTGCTACCGTTCGTTGTAAACAATTAAAACGGCCCGATAGATATCTACTGACAGTTCTAATTTTAATAACCGGGTCTAGTTCACCGTTAATGTCCGGATTTTGCTCACTCCTGGCTCACAAACTGCGTCCCGTTCATGTCTAGAATGATGTTCACAATTGGTTGTCCGTCATTGTTCATGGACGTTGTTCATGTCCATCACTGTTCATGAACATGTTTGGTCACTGTTCATAACCAATGTTATTTTAAGAGACGATTCGGTTAGAACCGGGTTCGGCCTGACCTTGGACCGAACCGGATGACCAGTTCTAGTCGTCTTCTGGTTGTGCCGTGGGTGGGCGGCTATCACGACGATTGCCGCTGCCCAACCGACACACTCCTCCTCCCCCTTTTTCTTTCTCTCTTTCCCCCTCCTTCTCGACCATCATGACCCAGACGGCAACAAAGGTAGCAAATTTTGGTCGTCGTCGTTGCCGTCTTGGTCGCCCACCAGCGGTGGGGTTCTGCCGGATATCCGGTAGCATCCCGACATCCCATGGGCCTCCAAATTCTGTTGGATCGGCGCCGCACAGCCAGCACTGCATCAATGCCGTCTTTGCGGCGCCGCCAACGCCACCTTTCGAAATCCACCATTGATGGTTTCGAGCTTTCGTTCTCGAAATAAAACCACTACAAAAACACAATATCATATACACAGCTTAATAATCGGTACAAACTCCAACCTTATACGCAAGTTAGGGTCGATCTGCCGTTCACCGAAAGGTCGCCAGAAAAACTAGGTTGTCAGATTTCTCTGCTCCCTTTGAAAGAGGCTTCGTTCTCCTCTTTACATTTATAAACAGAAACTGGTGACACACCTCTCCTGCTGGCAGCTGTCCTTTTAAATCAGCAGATGCCACAATTTGGGGGGGGGGGGGCACTCCATGTTGTAGTCTGCCCACATCTTTTAACACGGACGATGGATGTACATTTAACACGGATGGTGGATGCCCACGGGGTAAGCCAAGGAATTCCATATCGGCGATATATCGCCAATATATCAATATCGGGCCCCACCCAATAAAACGAGACGGATAAATATCAGTTTTTCAAATTTTTTCAAATATCGTCGATATCGCCTTTTTTTTATAAAAAAAACGTTTTCAAAAAAAATTGGGAGAATTTTTTTATAAAAAAAGGAAAAAAAAATAACTTTCCGGTTTGTTTCCCATTTTGAAATCTATGCTTTGTCTAAATTAGTATAATTCATTTTAGAAGTTAAATTATGAAAATATATGATAAAAATTAATTTTTTGGCCACCGATATTTTTTACAAATATCTCCGATATTTTGTCTCTTAGGCCGACCGATATCCGATACGAAATTCCTTGGGACGGGCTGGATAAAAAAAGGGTGTATGAGACTCCATGCAACTCTAGCGTGTGATAAAAGAAGGGGGCAATTAAAGTTCTCCCTACACGATCATTTGGAAGTCTGTTTACTGCACCACTTCTTTCTTTGAGTTTGTTTTACAAATGAAGTTTACATTGTGTCATTTTTCTTTCCTTTTATGATACTCTTGGCTATGACATTAATGCCTGAGATTATATCATGTGTAAAGATGGCTTGAGTATGTTATCTTCTCTTAACTGGATGAATTCATGCAGTAAATTCTCTTGTTTTGAAATTAGTTTCTTTAGATTCATAGCTATTTCCATGCATGCTGGTTCTCTTATTGCGAACTTTAATTGCCCCCCCATTAGGCTGGGAAAAAGAAGTGTATAGTTAGAGTTCGTCCGGTTCAAGCTTTGAACCATAGCCCAACGCGAAAATATGTTTCAAATGCTTATGGGATGGACGTCAACTCCAGCATCAGGTGCTTCACCTGTGGCGACCTTCCTTTCACCTTCTTTGTTCACAACCATCTCTCCGATGTCCTACAATACCTAGGTTAGCTGAAAATGCAAGTACATATAATTATGGTGTGGCACCAGCCACTGCTACAACATTTCTAGATTGTACATTGTCTCAACCCATCTGCTACTACCACATTAAGTTAAACTGTGGGGGTGGCAAGGCCGCAGCAGATCTAGTGTGGTCCCTGGCATGGTCCATGGTGACCACAGGCATGGTCGAAGGTCAAGTTCGACGGGAGAGTTTGCTTCAAGTAAGAGCAAAAGATTGCGGGTACTCTAGCTATTTTGATATGGCTAGTCCAGGAGAAAGAGTGGAACACTAATTACTTCATTTAAAGTTGTCGACATCGATTTAGGTGTGGTATTTTTGTTCTTTGGGGTGGCAAACCAGCCAACTTTATGAGGCATGTGTCTCATGCACAAGATTTGTGTTGAGTCACACGCCATTGCTTAAGACATGGATTTTAGATTATTTAATGGTGTGTTTGGGAATACAGATTTGGATTTTACCATGAGGCTCAGATTCCTAAATTACAGAAGATAAATTTATATTTCTAAATTCATTGTTGGGCGATGGGTAAGATTTAACCGAGGATTCTTGAACGTCTTCTTTGGGAACTAATATTTGCAGATTTGGATTTATACAACCAATAATCCCAAACACCTGTTAACAGAATCCATTTTCTTCCTCATCTGGATCAGGCTGTTGGATAGAGCGGTTCTCACCGGGCCAGCTGCGAAGCCGACATCAGTGAAGAGGGCGCCTTTGTAGGCGAAGGTCTCGTGATAGTGGGCAAGGGGAGTAAGGGTCGGGCTCAAACATGTGGCTAGAGGAGGGGACGCCGATGGAGCCGACAACGAGGGTGGAGAAGACGAAGTCGAGCTTGTTAAGGCCAAAGTTGGGATGGGAGGCCATGTCGCTGAAGACGCAAGCGATGACCCCGACCACCTCCTCCATGAACACCTTGAAGGGGAACTGAGGATCGGCGGCCATCCTAGATCGCCAACCCTCGAGGAAGAGACCCATAATCCTGAGATTGGATCGTCCGACATCAGAGGGGTGGGGAATTGCTGAAAGCTGCAGTCTTCGCCGGAAGAGGAAAGATCAGGCCTTGTGAAGGAGGAAGAGGAGGCATTGGGGAAGAGGGAGGGAGGAGATAGAGAATGCGATTTGGGGAAAGCGGTCTCCCAAGTCCACCCCGAGCCCGAGTCTAAGCCCAATACCGAATTTCTAAATGACGTCTCACATACATAATTTGAAAATCATCACTTTTACGTTTAAAATGAAAATTTGCAAATTCTTGCAAATTTTCGTAAAAAATCCAAATCCAAAAGGAGAAAGGGTAACCAAACGGCGAATTTAGATTTTGCCCCCAAAATCCAAATTCTCAAAATCAAATCCTCATTTCCAAACACACCCTAAAACTTTTCTATTTTATCATTTTTCTTCAAGAGGATTTTAATAAAATATTGAACTAGGCGAAAACACAATTTTCTACCAATGTGCATAAAAAAAATTTCTAATCATATGTTAAATGCCCTCATAAGGGAAACTGCGATATATAAGTTAATAACTGGCAATGGTATAACTACGAGTTATCATATATAACTCGCCGTTGTATTTCATACTCATAGTTATAGATAACTGGCAATTTCCACTTATGAAGGGTTGGGTCACTTGTCACGAGGGTACGAGTACTTTGGGTATTATGATGAACAATAGGAGAAAACTGTGTTTTCTTGAAGTTCATGAGTATTAGGGGTTTGTTTGGATCGTGAAAAATCCCAAACATCAACTCCCAAAAATTCACCTGGTACCAGGTGAATTTTTGGGAGTTGATGTTTGGGATTTTTCACGCCCAATCAACTTCACTGAATTTTATCAACTCCAAACTCTAATGATTATTACAACAGCCTTTGATACCATTGGCTCAATATTTCTCTCCTATAAATCCTTGGATGATTAGTTCGCCACCCTACAGTTTAGCCAGCCCACGCCGTGGATGTTCAATGTTCTTGTATTTTCCGGTAGTGGACATGTATGGTCTGTGTATATGTGGGGTGGGGTGACATAGGGCTGACAACGGTACGGTACGGTTATGGTATGGCTTATATTATTTCCATTACCGTTTATTAGTTCTTTATCCATAATTGTTTTGTTACCATCAGCTGGTAATCCGACAATGAACCGGTGAACCATTACCAGTGTTATCTATTTCCTAAAGGTGCACCATTGAACTTTCAAATACAATTAAACCTAAAAATTAAATAAGTAATAAATAATGTACCAGCAATGGTGTAACAAAAATTAAGTTTGATTTGCAAAAATAGACCTAATTAGTTAAATATTTGCATATAAATCTTAGCTGGTCCAAAAACTTCTAATTGAAAGAGTTTCCTTAACAATGAATCTTGTACATCTAAATTCAAAGCACTCTAAGTATAAATACAATTAGGCATCACATACATCTAAATTCAAAGCACTTCTAACTATAAATACGATTAGGCATCACATACATCTAAAGTTTAACAGTTACTTTGACTTCACATAAATCCAAGTGCCATAAGTGTTAAAATAGTAAGCCAGTGAACGATACCAAACAGTAAGCGGTAATCGAACATGGAAGAGCATCTTCCAGTATCATTCCAGATTATCCATTTATATTTTCTTAGCAGTACGGTACAGGTAGAACAGGTACTATTGATAGCCCTAGGGTGAGGTGGCTAAACCATGAGGCGGTGAACTCCTCATCCTAAAACATCATAACAAGCAAAAAAAAATCCATCACATACATAAAACACACATTGGATCATAGTCCTTACTACCCTCCAATTAAGCCCCTAAATTCACACGCAAACCACAACCTCAACCCCCAATTCTATGTTCATTTCATCGCCAATCTCTCAACCTTCCAATCAAACCAATTTCCACCCAAATCCATCCCCTCCAACTTAAATTACACCCAACAAAATCCAACCATTTAACACACCCCACCCACAAAAAAACACCTCCCCCCTAGCCATCCCCCCCCCCCCCCCCCCCCCCCCCCACACTCCCCCCATACTCAGCCGTTAACTCCACCATCCAACGCCCCACATTCAAAATCTCCACAATCCGCATTACCACCCTCTCCGCCAATCATCACTCACCATTCCCCCACCCCCCAACTATATAAACCCGATCCCACTCAGACCCCAACGATCCAATCCCAACTCAGTCCCTCCACTCCGATCTTCCCCGATCCTCCTCCCATGGCCGCCTCCTCACCGGCTTCCGATGCCGCCGCTAAGAAGCCTCGCGCATAGATAATAAATAACTCCCTGTAAACAGTTTATTGATTCCCAACTACAACTATCCCATACAAACTAAACCCATTAACTCATAAACTTATCTCAACAACCGGTAGTCATAGTGGTAGTCATTCTTCTGAATGTATAGTAATTTATTAGACATTCTTCTTGAATGTATACTTACTACTGACAACTAGTACAACTTTCACTTAGAACCCAATAAAAAGCAAGCGGAGAAATTAATAGCCTGGCAGCCACACATGAGAAAAGAAATTCATACTGCTATGACATGAGAGAGAAGTAGATGCCAAAATTTCAAGACTAATTATTATTCTCAGAATACTTTCAACCTTTCTATTCAACTGTCCTGCGATCGTAATCAGCTATGGACACATCTATATTTACACTTTCTTAAATTTTAGTGTAAATAATTGAAAATAATTTTGGTACCTCTAAATTAAAGAAATTGAAGCTTCACACAAAAGCAAGTCTTTTTTTGTTTTTACAAAGACAAGTTATAATGACCATAAAATGTTAGCTTTAGATCATTTCTTATACTCTTAGACACTAATAATTGGATGACTTAACTTGACAAAACGAGAGTTAATTAGGTCTACAATGATACGACTAACAATTGAATGCTCAATGGAGTAGAGCCAAGAACATGCTTTACCGGAGGAAGTCTGCACGAGACAAACGAAGCCTTCTAATTGCTTGAAAGATCTTTCTGGGTACCGGAGGAATCTTCTTAGAATTGCATAAAGTCGTTTTGCAACCTTTATTCTGTTCTCGCACCTGGCTATCAGAAGTCATATACATTTCTGCTGGGAAAATGACTCCACAAGTGCTTACTCATCATCCGAAGAACATGAAAATCCTTTACCCAATCTTGAATTTTCTGCCCGAAGAATGGGACAGGAATGGCTAGGTTGAAGGCTTTCAACCTTGTTGCCACAGTTGCGCATACTTTTACTGTCAGGATCTACTATAGGGCTCTTTGGCAGAGAATTTTGCCACGTCCTCAAACGTATGTGACTTCCATTAATAGGCTCTTTGGATGATGTATGGGGACATGCAACAGCCCAATGGTTAAGCCGAAAGCAGCGTATGCACAGACATGATGCATCTTCTGAACCATCATATAAACGGTGGTTACTCAACAGATCCTCCAGTTCTGATTCAAGGATCTCAGAGCAATCTAGCAAAGTGTGGCCTCTCATGCCACAAAAAAAGCAAATTGTGGTCATATCCATGTCACCTCTAGCTTTTGATGGTGTAATGTGTTTAAGGGTGTCCAGCCTTCTAGCAAAAATGGAAGCAATATCTTCAGCACTTCTGAGCTTCTGCGAGGGCAAGATAGGACTTAATTTGGCTTTGAACTTCTGATCCCCGTTAGTTTGCTTCAAACCACAGGAATCAGCTTGATCTAGAGGGCAGTCTTCTACCTTCCTACTTAGCACAATCCCTTGGTCTTCACTTGAAGGTTCATAAGAACTTTCCTTGTTGCTCTGGCCATGATTAGGAGAAAGAAGGCTGCAGGAATTAATTAAATTATTAACAGGTTTATCCATAATCATGTTGGACTGCTCTGGATTTAGGACAATGGGTCGAAACCGAGATATCCAAATATTTTGATGCAGACCATCACTAGTGTTGGTTGAGTTCACCAACAAGAGTGGATCTACAGAACCAACTTCGTTACTTTTCTTGACATCAGGTGAGCAACATTTATCCTCGAAAAGAGAAGTAGAGGATGATTTACCACTTTTAGAAAGTTCTTCAGTCTTGTCATATGAACTACTAGGTTGTCCTACAGCATTCATTCTATTTTCAAGACCATTCAAACAAGGATGATGATCTACTGAATTCTTCTTCCGCATTTCAAAATTGCGTTCGTCGTTTGCACTATGGAAATTCCTATTTGTAGAGAAAACCTTTTCAGGCCGCTCAAATTTATTAAAGCCTTCTCCAGTATTCTCATTCAGAAGCCTTGACCTTTTGTTATACAAGGACTCAAAAAACTTTCCAAAACCAGTACTACTCCCTGCACATACTTGGCTGTCATTCGATGATAGTGTAAGGGAATCATGGCCTCCATTATAAAGTTGAGATGAAGTCACCAGATCAGCCGATAACGGCTTTTCATCCTTTTTAATTTTCCGTTTCCCATTCGCCACACAAGACACCCAATTAACGAAGGATTGGTTTTGCTTCATGTTTTTGTTCTTAACAAAACTCTGCCTCTCAGAGGTCCCATGCTCTCTTCCGAGAAGCATATAGGCACCCGCTATTACAACTTTCAACACTTTCATGGCTGTCATCCTTCTCTGAGTTACCTCCAGTGTCTGATGATGACTCACCCCGATCTTTTCTCTTGCATGGAGAAGATTCCACAATCTTCATACTGACCAATGTAGATATTCCTCTTTCTTCTTTTTTCTCGGCTTCTAAGATCTCTAAAATATGTTCAGTACTAGCACTGGGCCTATCTGCATTAAGAATGTTACTGCAGTTTGCTGACTTCTTGTTCATGTCTGTAATTGGATCTGACACTGGCTTTTCAATAAGATTGCAGTTCTTATAAGCATAAACTTCAGAGGAAAGCATAGCCGAAGGACCACTTGCATAGGTAGTTCCGCAATATTTATCTCCATTTTTCTCAAAAGGGACTCCCACCTTTCAGCATAATAGGAGCCAGACCAGATCTTGAATCTTCTTGCTTGAAAGTGGGGTCAGTAATTATACAATCATCCACACCTGCAATAAACACAGACTGTTGAGAAGTATCCAAAAATTATGAAGTAGTCATTCTTTCACTGAAATTGCAAACCTGAAACAGAATTCTTGTCTGAAAGTCCTCCATTTACATCTGTTTTGTTATCGCAAATAACCATATCCGCCTTAGTCTCCTGAGGAAAAATCATTTTGTCCTTAACATCAAGATTTACCTCTCCTGCTTTTGTTTCGGCGGGCCAATTCTTCCCTGCAACTCTTGATGATCCTGAAGCCACAAGAATATAACTCTTAGGAAGCTTCAATCTTCCAGCTGCTAGTGAGCGTTGCTTTCTCAAAAGTACTTAGCAAATTGCGATGAATCTCAACAGTTGAAAAATTGGTCCAACATGCTGAACATGTGAAGGTAATGCTGACAACACTTAAAAGACTCCTACCAACGTTGGAGACTTTAAACATGTTAACGTTTTCTCTACTTACAATTATTCATTTGATAATTTTCGCTACTTCAATTAGAAGGTAAAAAATGATGAGGCATAAAACATTAAATATGTTGGTCCATATGCATGCAGTTGTAGATTGAGGAACACTTACTCTCTTCAAACCTCAATTTGGACATTGAGACGCTGTCTAAATTGCTCTCAGATAATAGAGCCGGAATTTTTCCATCGTAAATTTCTTCCTTTAGGGAGGATGTTCGTGACGAGGGCGTTACGCTTAAGATTCCATCAACTGCTACATCATTATTATTATTTTCTTCTGATCTAGTTTCAACACATTCTGATGGACAAACTATCATTCTGGCCAAATCAGTACACCACAAGATAGAGGATTTGTTCTCGAGTAAACTGTAATCAGTATATTTAAGACGCAATCCTTTATGTGGGGACCAAACCAGTTCTGATAGAGGACTGGTGCCCACATTTATGATCATATTTGTCTTTGAAACAGCATTTGTGCCTGAACCCAAGTGCTCATTTACTCCAGAAAGAGTGCACTCATTTGAAGCATCAACATCAAGTTTCAAATCTGTCTCAGGTTCAGATTCTCCATTTCTACTGTTAACAGAAGACTCACTTAGTGAGATGGTCTTCTGACTGAAACTATCTGAAGCACGAATTTGGTCCAGGACTGGCCCATCCATGTGCACCACAACTATCTGCACTACAAGTAAAGAAAATTCACATAAATATCACAGCCAAACATTTTGGTATTAAACTGCTCCTCCATATGAGGCAACTGAAATAGACAGAATATGGCCTATGGTGGCTCAACATCCTATATCAAATATGTAATGTAACAACTAGACAAAACTTGTTGCTTTCCAGGAGAAGTTGACACACTAAACCGAAGACCAAGCCACAATCCAAATTTTTTGGCCCAATTTTCTTTTTCTTTTATGCTCTGAGGGTCCTCCTCACAGTGTATCTCCATTTTAAAAAACATGAGCGCTTGCCGTACAATTCGATTTAGAAAAGGGACATCCTACCTTCCATAAAATCCATTCACGTATTTACCAAAAGTTCGTCCATCCATGGTACACAGGTGTTTCATTCAGAAACCTGAGGCACACCCGCAATTACCTACCAAAAGATGAATCACAGATTACCTACTCTGAATTTTTAGCTATAATGAAGTGCTGAAATAGTGTCAGTACTCATTTTTCTTAATAAAACTCCAATAAAAATAAAAAATTTAACTCCATTACAGCACACTGAAATTTGGAAAATAGACCATGCAGTAAATGATTTACAAAAATTAAAGCCATCACACTAAGTACATATGCAATTCTATAAGTGTATTCTGCAGGATACATTTCACTTATGATAAACACTAGAAAATGTAGGCTTGATTATAGCATGTTGCACGAAGAACAACAGCAACTAAAAAACATGAACAATAACAAAGACTAAAAAAATAGCTTTTACCTGTGTGATCAATATTAACTGCAAATTATGCATATGCAAGACATAATTCTCCATAAGCTACCAAATTTACTAATATTCTAAAAGAAGGATTGAACATTACACGTTTGACACAAATGGATCTCAAGAATATGTGCGAATCAATCATATTAATCCGTGCTAAAGCAAGACAAGTGAGCAAAGGCATCTTATCAGAAATCGCTTCACAAGACCAACTAAAATACAACAGTAAAGACCTACTTTGTTTCCCAAAAAGAACAAGAAGTTTTACAAGTGACAAAAGTAGCATCACAAGGAAGGAAATTCTGATCCTTTGTGAGAAAGCAAGGGAAAGACAAGTGCACATTAAATAATATGTAAATAAATGCAAGACTGGATACAAAATGGCTGAGAAAATCTATAAGATGTTCATTTCCAGCTGCAAACAGTGTGTCAAACCGTTGAAAAATTTAACATCACACTTGTACTCGAGGCACAATTCCAGTACTTGGTTGCAATGCAGAATATTGAACAAAATTAAGATTGGTCAGGGCAAAAAAACAGCAAAAATTGGGTTTAAGACAGCAGCTCAGAGCAAATACTTCCTATTTCCAGTGGAGCCAATAAGAATATAGATGATTGTGACCACCATTTTCGGTACAAATTCCAGCTAGCCCATCTCCATTCATGGGTTCTGCCAGTAGCATTATTAAGTAAATTGATGATTAAGAATACTTCGGCGCGCGGACAGCACGTCTTACAGATGTGGTGCGGACACAGGGCCTATACGGGTTTACGCCCGCGCCGTGCCCATTAGATTAGTTTATTTTATGTTATAATCTGTTTAGATATTTAGATATTTCTGTTTTCAATATATGATTTAAACTAGGGATTCTATTATGATTAGAAAGCATGAATTCCCGTATCTAATTTGGGTAAGCATAAATTTGTTAGGCAGTTTCTTGATTTAGGACTTTTGTAAGCCTATTTAAAGGCCACTACTTCAACGAATGAAATCAGTTCAGTTTATGCAAAAAAAATTGTTTTGATACCTCTGTGACAAAGCTTCATGTCGGTGTTGATTATAGCGCCGGTGCCGAATCTGGGAGCCGCTGGTGCCGAAGCCAGTGGTGGTTTTGGTGCCGATTCCAAAACCCGCCTTTGTGCGCTCATCGTCATTGCCCACTTCCCGACTAAAAGGGTTTCAGTTCATCAGTCATCGTCGCCTTCCTTTCCACCGATCGTTCATCTGACTATCGCGCATGTGTTGATTCAGCTGTATGGAATATCGACATCTTCATTCGGGGAGCCGCCGCAGCCTTCCTCTCTGCTATTGGACCTTAGACCGTCGTTGTACATCTGCCGCTTTGTTCTTCGCGCTGACCCTTCATCAGATGGAGTCCAAGTCGCCACGGCGCCGCCTCCGGTGGTTCGTCGATCCACCATTGCGCCGCTGCCACTACCACACCGCCATCGTGCATCGCAAGGCCTTTCTCCCTTTCAATCAAGCAGACTGGTTCAGGAGTTTATTTTCTTCCCACTCGAACGGTCGACCACGGGTTCAGGATTGGGTTCGGGTTCCACTTCGGATGAACCAGGTCACTTCTATTCGGGTTCAGGTTCACTTCAGACGGACAAGTAAGTTGCCTTCTTCCTTGTGGTTCTATTTGTTTATCTAGATATCATATATGATCTGGAGTGCAAATACGTAATATTAGAACATTGAGTCTTAACATCAAAGCCTCATATTCCTAGCCTGAAACAGTTTCTTAATTATTACTGCCCTTCAACATTTTCAATTGGATCTGAATAATTTCTAGTAATTTATATTAAATTCTTTATCTTGCCTGCTTAGGATTACTAAAATTTTAGAGTCTTCTTTACTTGTTTAAATTTTGTCCGATCACAAGTTGGTTATCCTGTATATCAAGATAGAAGTGTGGAATTCAGGAGGGGGAAGGTGAGGGCAGAAGGAGAGAAGAAAGGTAGAGACCTTGTAATCCACCATGGTTTCCGGCTGAATCCATTGGACAACAAACATCCACAATCAGCTCCAGAAGGGTCGTCTAAGTCCATCGATGTGAGATGAAATTTCCATCCAGAGAAAACTTCACTCAATAAAATTGATTTGAACATGGACTAACTTTCATGAGCCTCTTATGTAGGCTACATCTGTGTCTTAAGTTGGAAATAAAAGCTCCGGAAACAAGATTCCTACCCATAGGGACATTAGATCTGAAGTCTTAAATCAAGTCAAGTTCCTATCTGAAATGAGAAAAACAAGTCCATTCTAAAAAAAAAAACTCTTACTTACAGTAATTGTCCTAGATAAGCAAAAGTCTCATACACTATCTGTATATAACTGCTAAGGCATAATGGCATCTGCATGTCTCTTATATATTTTCATGAATTTGATTTTTTCTTATAATTCAGCTCGGAGAGTTGTGTTTCTGCTTGAACTACTTGATATTCTAAACTCAAAAGAGGTGCAAGAATGCAATTTCAGAGCTTTCAAATTCTATTACCATGTTAGTGGAATATTCTGTAAAAAATAGCACAACATATCCATGTCCCTTTTTGGCATAATTATTTCTTTTCCTGTGACATGCTTGCCTTTCAGAGTTGTATCAATAATAATATGACACAGGATGACAAGCTAATATGAAAGGGAAGAAAGCCAATTATCTCAAACGTTGACAGTACATAAACGAATTCATCAGCGAAGTACAAATGTATTGCCAAATAACAGAAGCAAAATGCCTATCAATTAGAATGACTAGATTCAACCATCATTATCAATAATATATACAGCTGTTGTCAAGCTAATATAAAGCCAACTACCATAGTTAATGTACCCATTCATCAACATAAGCAATTACATACAGATTTCAACATAAAGAGCCTTACTTTGGGACAATTTACTAGCGTCAGTTAATTGTTTCCTTTCTACTAGTAAATTGACTTCCTAAGTTTTAAATAGTAGGATAGAAAATAAATCACTTGAAACAGAAAAGAGAAGGACAGAGTAATATTACGTGTATGCACTAGATCAAGCATTTTCTCCAAAAGGTGGGATTAAAAAATAACAAAAGAGAGAAAATTAACATGGACAAAATTACTTTCTCCATAAGCAAGTAACACGGTTTCCATTCAATTATGCTCCAACCCGCATTTCTTAGTCTTCATAAAAACAAACAAGGAAAAGTAAACAAAAAACAAAAAAAAGCAATTAAAATTAAACCCAGCTATCTGCGATCTGGTCGATTCAGGCCTCTAGAAAATATTAAAACACAGGTAAAAACACCCACCCATAGTTGAATTCTCATCTCTAGTGACAAGATCTTTCCGTCCATGAGTGCAACAGCCCGAAATTCTTAACCATCTAGACTCACATGCGCCCTCCAAAGCCACTAAACATGTTACTACCACAATCTAGCAACAATTCTTTCATAAAACACTAATAACTCGATACATAAAGAACTACCTTTTACCACCAAAAACAAAGAAAACAAACATTGTAGAAAAAAAACGAAACCAAACAGAAACCCACATACTAAAATTCATCAAAAAGCATGAACAAGGCGAAATAAGACAGAATCACACTCTCATAGCTGTAGAAGCAGATTGTATTCACTCATACAGAGAAAACAGAGAAAAACAGTGCATGAACAACAAAGATACGTCACAAAAGAATGATGGGTTGGAATTTAGAGTGTTGTTACAGACCTGTTCAGAAGTGGAAGTAGGGTGAGACAATTTCTGGCTTATGATTGATGAAAGATGTCAAGCGAGAATCTTTGGAAAAGAGTTCATCTCTTATACACTGCCGGTATCTCTCCAAAGCTGTGTCAATTTTAGAGGCCATGCAGAAGCCACTTGGCAACTTCTCCACCAATGGTCTTGTCTGCATGTTGCAAAAACAATTATCAAAAGTTGTAAAAAACGAAATACCAACATTTCTTTTCTTTGTTTCCTGTGTGTGAAGTGTGAAATACGCAACGAACTATTCTATTGAATTTACTTTCTCTCACAGAAATAAAAAAGAGGATTCTATGAATCTCCATATTCTCAACACCCAATGGAATTTTTTTGACAAAATCCTCATTTTGAGTGAGGTTAGCTTGCGCTGTATCGTACACTATACGGCAGGCAACTGTCAAATCATATAAAAATCATATAAAGCCCATTGATGGGAAATTGAGCAAGGAAAAGCACAAGTTAGCCTTTTCGTTTCGGAATTGAGCAAGGAAAAGAAAAAAGAATTATTGATATGCTTCATGGCTCAAGTGTGTCGACCTGTGTAGGAGCTTTGCGGCCCTTTGGATTTTGATCATACAGTGTGCATAGGTAAAATGGCAGGCAGGTCACAGCCCGCCTCTTTGTTTAGCATGTGTTCTCAAATCTCGATCCTAGCGCTCGTGGTGTCTCGGTACAAGCCAACAGACATGAGCCATGGTGCATGCTAACTTTTATGTAGCTATGTGATGTTTCATTATTTTTATTTATGTATCTATGTGATGTTTATCATTTATGAATATATGGAATGTGTTTATAATTTGGCGGACCACCAATTGGAGTGGTGGCAGAGCCTCCAGTATTGAAGGAGAGGTATTAGGTTGGAGCCTGAGGGTTTGTTTGGCGGCCTTTTTAAGGGTGGATTCTTAATCTTTTGGGAAATCTCCTCCTGATTTCTTAAAAGAATCTAGCTTCACTTCTTTTAATGGTATTTTATGTAATTAAAAAAAAGACAGAGGCATTTAAAAAAATGCAATTTCATGATTTTAACTACATTTTTTGTTATTGAATACCCCTGCCTTTTTGGTTTATTTATAACCCAATGTCATCGAACCCTAAATTCTTTCCTAAAATCCATTTCTTCCCAACCAAACACCTTATATCTAAACCTTAACTTCATTTGGGAAATTTAGAAGCTCTAACCAAACAGACCCTTACTCACACCTGGCACCTTCAGGTTAGGATTTAAAAAGGGGAGTTTTAAGATGTGGTTAAAAAATAAGTATATATATATAATCATAATTATAAGGAAAATTTACCAAATAATATATTAAAATAAATAATAACTGATCGAAAAAGAGGTAAACTTATTTTTTGATCTGTTTATCTGACATGCCATGCAGGCACCAGTGTGATGTTGGCCCTTGCACGATTTTTTTTTCAATCTTAAAGGCGTCACTAGAAGAAATATTTTTCTTTAGCAATAAAAAAATCATCTCTTCTAATAACGCTTTTTATTTCCTTTTTTTTTTCAATTAAGGCATCACTAGAAAGAACGCCTTCCTTTTGTAATACAAAAAATGTCTTTTCAACTAAAGTTTTCTATTTTATTACATTTTCAACTAAGACGTCATTTAAAATAATATTTTTCAAACTCAAAATAAAAGCATCCTTATAGATGACGCCTTCAAAGCATGGTAAACTAGAGGAATATGTCATTTCAAACGATGTCTTCAAAGTATAGACTTTTCGAACGAATTTTTTTCGTTAAGGTACATTAAAACGTTATTTGAAATGATACCTTAGTTGAAAAGCTAACAAAATGTAATATGTAAGTTAAAAAGACGTTTTTTCTTATTATAAGAGGAAGGCGTCTCTTCTAGTGACGTTTTAGTTGAAAAGATAAAAAAATAAAAAAGTGTCAACTGAAAAGACGTTTTCCTCAATATAAGAGGAAGGCGTTTTTTTTTAGTAACGTCTTTCGGGTCAGAGTAAAAAAAACGCGCAAAAGCCACTTCCATGCTAGCGCCTACATGGCATATCATATAACCGGATTGGGAATTTCCTTCTTTCCCGATCGGTTATTATTTATTTCAATATATATTATTTGATAAACTCTCCTATATCTAAAAAAACAAAAAGAAGTGTATGTAGTTTCAATTTTTTTAAGAAACACTACATCAAAAAAATATATATGGAAAGTTGGAATAATTATATTCAACCACTTTATATGCTCAATGTGTTTTAAACACCAGATTCTGTTGGATTATTATGAGATGTAGGCAATAATACATGGGGTGCACTGGTTTGAATCACCCCTTGCCCCCCTTGATTAATGTGCACCATCAAATCTCAATCCGACAGCTCACGATCTTTGTTCACCCTGATGCATATGAGCCAAGGCATGTATTAACTTCTTCTTTTTCATTTTTATTGTACCAAAAGCCATACTACCTCCGCCCGGAATTATTATCTCCTCAAGGTTTTTCAAAATGAGGGGAGTACTATTTTTTATTCAAAAAACAAACGATACATTTTACTTGCTCTGCACCTGTGATTGTTGTCCAAAAAAAAAGTATCTGTGATTGAGTGATTCCACTGCTTATTTATTTATGTGATCCCATTAATTAAACTGCACTTTTAAGTAATCTAATCATTGGCAGATATATGGCCTGGCCCATCGAACCTATTAGTATAAGTGTAACAAACAAACACGTGATGATTTAAGGCATTTGTCAACTAAAACAATGTGGAATATCATTGAATATATGGTTTTAAACAGGAGTAAACTAAAAAATAATGAAGCAGACGTTAACTCAATTCCTAACTACAGTAAAATAGACTTATTGTGAGATCCATTTCTAACATGCATGCCACTAATAAGATGTAAATTCCTTGCATAAATCAAAATCTTTTTGTTTAATTTTTTTCTTATGCGTCAAATCTCTTAGATGTAAACACAAAGTCCACATCTTTGATTCAGTTTCATGATATACTTAAGGTTGATTTTGATTAATCCGAGATAGGTTAGCCAGAATGGTTAGTCAGAAGCTGGAGCAAAAAGTCACCAACTTGCTTCACAAATTTGGGGTAAAAAATACTCCCCCCTTTGTTCACTTTTAATAGATATAGTTTTCTCCGAATGCATTAAAATTTTAGTGTATTTGAAAAAAGAACGGTTTACATGAGATCATTCTCTTATAACAAGCATGAGGTCAATCTTTTAGGTTATTAGATTTCGATTTAAGAGTGGGTATCAAATCAGTAAGTAGGTGACTGTGTCAAATCAGTGAGTAGATAAATTCCTTGTAGCTGTTTGTAACAGTCAAATCAATATCCAACAACTACGATTTAAACTGACCTCATATAAACCAAATAAGAGCATCCTCATTTAAACTTTTTCCTTTGAAAAAATTGTATCTATTGAAAGTGACTAGAGGGATGGTTCTCGACTTACCCGGTATCTCCTTGTGAACCAGGAGGTCTCAGGGTCGTCCTATGGAGTAGATATATATGTGAACTGCTTGCACTCATACACGCTCGCAGTATGCGCACCATAATGCACAGGTCCCATGGTCACACTCGGGCCCCTATGCTCTATCACGGTGCATGCTATTCGAAAGTGGCACATGACCACATGTTGCAATTTCATTTTTGTTATCTACATTGCAATTTACAATAGAATGTAGACATATATAAAGAGCCCAATTCATGTGCACCTGAAGTGTGTGCGCTGTGCACCTCAGGAACGCGTGATTTCAATTGCATGGCACCCGCAAATATTCAATGTCCAACGCCTTGATTGCATTAATATGCATATAGTTAATGTCTGCTTATGCATATGTTATCTTGTTTCATAATAAATTGCATCCCCTCTAGTATAGCTGTATAGGTGCACCTCCATGGTATTATTGGTGCCAAAAAAGGGTCCACATTAAAAACATAGGCTTTCTGAGCGAGCAAGTCACCTTTCATTGCGGAGACCTCTCAACCTCCGTGACATTGCTGCCAAAAAAAAACCTCTTTTATGAACTAGAGGCACACCAATATATGAGTTACTCCAGTATTAGAAGATCACAGCCGCCTCAATAATATATGGATGAGGAGTTCATTACCACATGTTCTAGCCACCCCAATCCCCCTTGGACAGATGGTAGATATCCAGCGTCTAAACTACACGAACGGTGGACATCAACAACCGTGTAAATGGGTAGCCTGGCTAAACCATGAGGTGGCGAACTACTCATCCACAGTATCTGGGATTAAAAAATGTTATATCACGTTCATTTAATTCAATCTTCTGATATTAAATGTTGTCCATATTTTTGGGGGCTACTTAGGCATTTGTCCCCAATGTCCTCTTAGGCTTGGTGATCCCTCTTCCGTATTGTCTAAGGTACAATCTAACATACACTTAAAAAAGAGAAGTCTGTATTTATAATGCAGACAGTGCATTTAGTTTGTTTCAGACGTAGCTTTCAATGCACTTCAGCATTCATTTGGCAAGGATGACCATTTCACAGCAATGTGGAAGTAGAACTTAAAAATGTATAAAATTTTATATAGATTTGTAGTCAATTTTAGGAGACATGAACTGAAACTCTGCCGACACAATCGGGCCGGACCATAAAAAAATGAGCTTTACAGACCAACATGAAATCTCAAAATACAAACTTTATTTAATTTATTGATAAGAATTTTTTTTCAATTTCTGATATTTTTAGGTCATCCGGTACATGGTGCTGATATATTACTAGCATGATTTAAATCATACTTCTACGAAAATACCTGTATTCAGGTAGGTGTTTCTCAGTGGTCAACAATTTTTTTTAGAAACATTCTTTCTCACTGGGGAATAAGATGCATATTTAAAGTAGAAACATCCATCAAGTGAAGCCAATTCACATGTCACCAATCAGTTCATTGACCTTAACTAGGTCACATCCAAGTTGAACCAACATCCCATGCTGAAAGCTAGGCATCATCCACAAAGATGCATGATTAATTATAACAACTTCACATTGGACCTATCTTTTTCTTGGCTACACCACAATGTACCTATCTGCTTAATAGCAAAAACAGAGTTCACAGTAAAGTTACCTTTAGAAACTGCAATGATACCAAAATAATGCTACCTTGCTGATCATTTGAAGTGATAAAGTTTAGGATCTTCTTGTCTATATTTATCTTTTGTTACAACAAATAGCACATAGAACACTCCAAAAAATCTTTGACTTCTGCTGCTTTACCATCTACACTTTGGATAATATAGGCTGTATTCAACTACCGTTCTTTATATTAATACTTTGATCAACGGTCAGCCAACAAACTCATGATGAGGAAGAAGGATAAGCTAATGAACATTAGTTAAAATGTCTACCAGTAAAAATGATGTTGATCTTTTTATCATATAGGTTTAGGGCAGCTAAGCTTGACCTTTTGGTCCCTCATGTCCTTGATTTCTTTATAGAATAAGTGGTTGCCACTATAGATAGAAGAGATGTTTATTTCTGCCAGCTGTGTTGGTCTGTCATAATCAAAGCCTTCCTCATCCATGAATACCCATATCGGATCTCAATCACCATACAGGCATGGACAAGGTTGAGTATTTATCTGACTTTTCTGAGTTATGAAAATGTACTCAATTTATTCAGTTTTGTTCAAGAACAAGAAGAATCTAAAGTTGAAAGAAAGGGAAGATTTACATGTTTTGGTGATGATGCCTCTTATATTATGACATCTCCTAGGGCTTTTGGAGATCTCCTCAGTTTAAAGATAGAGTTGAAGAGGATTCCACACTAGAAGATTGCCATCAAAATCATTTCTATGCCTGTATTTAAAAAGAGTTGGTAACTTGTACTATTTAATGACCTGCTAATTTTCATGAAATTTTGTATTACAGTCTAGCATTTCATTTTCTTTAGCTAAGAAAGTGCAACATACATCATCCTCTGTTTGGAAATTCAAACCCAAATTAAGAAAAAAAAATGAAACATTATAATCATACATTCACAAATGTTGGCACCCAATTTTTCTATATAAGAGTATCTGTTTAAGATGTAACGGCCATGAGTACATACTATGTTAATAACATAATCTTCACTATCTACTAGTTGAACTACTATTATGCTACTAATTAACCTAGTCATGTCTGTTTTCCTTAAACTTTATGTTACTAGTTAATATGAAGCAGCAGGGTACCTTATCCCTTCACTTGTAACATGAGAGTTCTACCATGAATATGGACTCCCACAATTGCTCACTAGAACTGGGTAATCCTATTGACCCTATGTTTAAATAGAGCTAAGTACACTCAATAGTTCAAGTTGGGAATGTTTGTCAGTGGCTGCTGATATTGCTTTTTCATAATGACACTTCTCTCTGCAAAATTTCCATTACTGAATTTTTGCTATTTTCTTTAATCGCA
This sequence comes from Houttuynia cordata, assembly GCA_039654745.1. NCBI lineage: Eukaryota > Viridiplantae > Streptophyta > Magnoliopsida > Piperales > Saururaceae > Houttuynia > Houttuynia cordata. The sequence continues at coordinate 23,361,305 of CM077505.1, forward strand.
CCTCTTTGTTTTCTCCTCCACTCAAATATTATTTTTTTCCAATTATCCACTACTCTCCAATGTAAATCTGTTTCCCACTTCTCCAATTAGTGCACTCTTCTCAGCCCCAGTTCCCCTGCTTCATCGTCATTTATAGAATCCTATGACTAGTTTTTTTTATTTTTAGCACACTGTCCTATAAATAGTTACTAAAAATAAAAAAAATTAAAAAAAAAAAGAGAAAGGAAAGGATACCTATATAACTGGGTCCATTAACCTGAACTTTTTAACAATGGTCAAATCACTAGTGCTTAGCCTATTGGTACTATCAAATTGTTGTTAGAATCTTATTGTAGATATCTAAAACCCTCCTTAAATCCAATTGTATTAGATACTCTACAATTGTATTAGCTTATGTTGTTTCTGATGTGGGGGAGCAATTAGCCAACAACAATAGGCATAAGTGCAAAATTTGCAAGTCAATCTGCGACCTGATTCGCCTCTTGATATACATGTTGTCATGTCGAAATGTATCTTCAATGAACTAAACCCGCCTGTCCTATGTCCACACCGTGCCGAATCAAAATCAAATGGCCCGCAGCGCCCCAGTGCACGCCAATGCGTGGCGCATATTTAATTTACGGGACTCATCCTAACAATTCACATTACAAAATAATCGAACTCAGGATTCGGACTCCGCCCAATTGGAGCAGTTGCCCAATTAATACTTTGACAGAACTTAAACCAATTGATACTTTAACAGATGTTACATTTCCCCGAGGGCAGTGATAACCCTACATCAGATTCCTACATATTTCTATACACAATTGATGTAAATGAGAGGGTGAATTGATGTAGCTCATTTTCATACACATCAGCTATGTATGGAAATATGTAGAAAATCTGATGTACAAATATCGTTTCCTTTTCCCCGATTTCTACAGTACCATCTTAAACACGGAAGCATTTTTGGTCCACCTTGGGAGAGAAATTATTACTTGTTAGGCAATCATGTTTGTAAGGCATGTGTCCCTCAGCCGTTAGGAAGGATTTTTTGTCCTCCCAGGTTATCCTCCGGGATATCCTTCACTTTACAGGAGCCGTTGATTGCCAAGATGGACGACGCACACATTAGGCACTCGAAGATGTACGTCGGAGGATAGAAAACTCTGTGTTCTGTATTGTACGAGAAATTATCCGGTAGAACGATTCTATGGGGCACAAGCTCGGTTGGATGTTCAATACGCTTTTGTACATGCTAGATGTCAAGTTCTAAATAGCTAATGATTCTAACACTAGTGTGTCTGTGTGTGTCAAAACCTGAATAGAACTATCCATAGCACACGTGATAGAACCGTTCTATTGGATATAATGTGTTTCTCATTATATGTCTTCGAAATTGCATATTTCCTTTGTTGCCCAAACATAAATTCCTTGAAATGTGTACTTAATTTTCAGGTTAAAGGCTGTGAGTTGGTGGCCCGCCTTCTTTGAATGACTACCTCAGGTACACTGCAGTAGAACTGTAACTCCAGTCTTCTTTGTGCCTATGATCATTTACAAAAACAAATGGAGCTATTAATATGGGACGAGTATGCCTAAATTATAAAGTATTACAATTATAGTGACATACTGACATTGCAGCGGTAGATGCAAACTTTTATAGATCAATCATGAAACTAGTTAATTCATTTTTTTAAAGTTTTCTGCTAGATCGGTGATCATTATAAATGATTGTACGTTGATATTTTGCTTCGTATGTACTCCCTCTATCCCCTATTAAGTGTCCTATTTGTTTTTTCAATTTTCAAATTCCATGTGACACTTCATAGAGGATTGAGGGAATATTAGGAAGTATGAAGTTGGCTTTAAGCCATTCCGACGTATGCTGTGCTACCCCAGCCATATGTTATAGGAGGCTGTATGAGTACTGAGTATTAAGAAAAGGCTTTCGAAATAGAAGATGAGTCAAATGAGCAACCTTTCTTTGGTTTTTGTTCATTTTTCTTTCTTTTTGCTAAGTGAGGAAGCATTGACGACAGTTAAAAATGTAAACTCATGAAAATAAAGCTATGTTTTTTTTTGGTTACTAGATGGAGTATTTTTTAGCAAAACTAGATGGAGTTATGATCATTTGTATATGTCACATTACCAATCAATTTTATTTTCTATCCAGATAAGCCACATTATCTAACTCCCTAACAAACCTTTTTAATTCTATATATACATATATATATATATAGATAATTTTAATTTTATAATATATATATATATATATACTTCATCTGTCCGGAATTATTATTACCATAAGATTTTCCAGAATGGACTAATTTTAGATCATTCTGAAAATCCTTGTAATAATTTCGGATGGAGAGTTTTTTATTCTATTTTTTAAGTTTCCCCTTCTTTGCTCTCTGAATAAGCGAAGAATAAAGAAGGCCAAAGAAAGCAAAGAAGGGGAAACTTAAAAAAAGAGAATAAGAATATGTTTAGATATAATGGCTCCGTATGGTTGCGCCAGTCAACATAAATGTTGCATAAGGACCTATCTCGATACAGTGAAAGAACCAGAAGGATCTACATTTGAAGAACGGTGCAACGACATCAATCTCCTGGTAATTGCTCAATCTGGTTTACTAAATGGAGGAGAACATTCCCACTAGAAATAAAAAAAAAAACAATTTCACCTGCAGCAAAAGAAAAAAAAATAATTTCTCCATCAAGATATCCCAGATTACATATATATGAGACATAGCAGAATCAAATCCTTTTAATGACATAACTGTCAACGAGAATGCACATCAACAATAGAAGATTATATCATTTTGAAACATCTTATGTTAACAATCATTCCGGACAGAGTACAAAACTAACTTATGCCGAGTCTATTCAAGAAAAGATAGTTTTGAAAAGAAAATTAGTAAAATTAAAACAACTGAAATTGCAGAAATCCTTGCTCGAAGTTAATGGCAATGGGGTGGTAGAACTCAGACATTTATTTTGCCGGGGCTTCCCTTCTCAAAATGGATGCATTGTCTATAAAGGTAGATAAATATCTGTATCCATATCTCAGTGAAAGAACTGCATGTGAAGCGCAACCCACAATCGCTTAACCATATAGAAGGATCTGCATGTGAAGCACAGGGCAATGACATTAGTCTCCTAATAAATTGCTCAATTTGACAACAGGCTTCACTAACATACCCACAATTAATGGTGAAAACAAGTTCTCCATACAGAAAGAATCAAATCCTTTCAAGGAGGTAGCTGTTGATATTAATATTTAGTTGTCTTTTTTTCAAGAAATAATCCGTATGTTCACGAGTATGAACAGCAACGTCAGAAGTTTATACAAAAACCAACTTATGCTTAGTCTAATTAAAACAATTGAAATTGCAGAATTGGAGTAAACTCAACCTGCCCGATTCAGCCTGGTAGTCCTTACCCTCTGAGTGATTTCATCGAGCAGCTTCTGGGCAAGAGAGACAGAGGAATTTAAGAGATTATTAGACAAATAAATCTCTACGACACTAAATGAGATCAGCAAAAGAAATAATTTTAACCTTCAAAATTAGTAATCCTTCCGAACAAGTAGAGATTGGACATGCTGGATCTTATAGTAATCCTCTCCCTCAGCTGTCACCCGTGCATTAAATTCCTCCCTCATCCCTACCAGCCCTAATTTGTTGAGAATTGTAATGTGACGGAACCCTTCTGGAAGCATATGCAGTTTATCACGACCCAAAATTCGGATGTGGCTCAACCTTGGAAATGCCCCTTCTTCCACTTCCCATTCTTCTGGGAAACCTCCAGCAGAGCAGACAATTCTTCTTCCGGGGTGGTAGAGCTCAGAAGAAGGGGAGGTGGAAGAAGGGGCATTTCCAAGGTTGAGCCACATCCGAATTTTGGGTCGTCCGTCACATTACAACTCTCAACAAATTAGAAATTGGTAGGGACGAATTAGAGCTGGGAGGGAGGAGGGAGGGAGGAATTTAATGCAACGGGTGCTGGTAGGGATGGGGGGAGGAATTTAACGCACGGGTGAAGGATTACTATAACATCCAGCATGTCCAATCTCTACTTGTCCGGAAGGATGGTTAATTTTAAAAGTTAAAACTATTTCTTTTAGGGTCTGCTTGATTCCCGGAAAGCAAGGAAAAAAAGAGAAAGAAAAAAGGGGATTCTGAGAGAAAGAGAAACATATAAAAACCTAAAATTTTCCACTTGTTTGGTTCTACCGGGAGAACGTGGAATCTACTTTGGTTCCATGCTTTAACTTTAAACATCTTTTTATCCGGGTGCACTCTTAGAAGAAAAACAACATGCTTTGGAAGTGTTGAGTAGCTTCAAGGCTCCGCCAGGGCTAAAAAGCATTTCCTTTCGTTTCTTTTGCTGCTCGCCTGCTACTCACCTACTCCAGTCTACTTTCCATGGACACCGCCATGGAAATTTGCGTACTGGCCACTGGGAGACCCAGATTCTCAATTTATTTTTCTCATTTTGGAAAAAGAAGAAAGTAATGAAAAGCTTAAAAAGGGAGGAAGTGGACACTGAAGAGGAGTTAGTGAAATGACATTTTAATCGAAACTAACAACTGGAGACGGCGACTTCACCTTGGGCGAGCCAGACACAAGCGACCCGACAGGCCAGCCCCTCTTCGGAGGACGGCCGCAAAGCCGGGGAGTCCGAGTGGTGGAGACGGGAACCACATTCGGATCCCGCTGCTTAGGCGGTCGGCCGCAGGGCCTCGGCGGAGACGCAACAGCTCCCGCAGGTACCACTGGCTTAGGCTTGGGCAGACGCCCACGGCCACGGCGCGTCGGCGGAGCTACCTCAGCAGCATGGGCGCGCGCGTAGTTCCTGTCCTCGGACAGAAGCAGATGGCTGCTCTCCTTCATCTTGTTGAGGTGGTTGGCGAGGACGGCCTCATGATCGGTTGACAGAGACATGAGACCGACGAGAGAGCTCTAAATAGATAGAACCCGATAAACTTTTCTCCACAATCTGTCACGCCCCGGGCACCGCCCGATCTGAACCGAACCCGGTCCAAGAGCCGAACCGACGCACGGGGGGTGACGTTAAAAGAGATATAGCGGAAGACTTATACCCCACATACGGGTAGTCTATCAAACAAAGTTACGCCAACTACTTTGAGCAAGAGTAAATAAGAAGATATAAAGAGGACTTTAAGTCTAACATTGTCCACATGTCATAAAACCCACAACTAAAATCCTGAGCTAACACACTGGGCTCGAAACAAAAAGGATCTAGAAAAGATCTAAATATAAGTCTGACATAAGTATCATCAACCACCATGTTCCATACTAAACAAAGTACAACAGAAAAGATAGTCACATCTAAAGGCCTCCATGCCTAATCCCAAACTCTCTCTGATCGCTCCTCATACAGAGGATCCTGTCCATCTACATGTCACTCCACGTAGCTCCAAAACAAAACAAGGAAAGAGGGGTGAGTATAAAACTCAGTAATGGTTTTTATACGATCGACAATAATCAAAAGTCATTTGGCATCACGACATAGCAATATAGATCCATAATTGACATGATTATACCATTTTCTAGTCATGCATTCATAATACATATTCCTACATAACACTATCTCATTCACATACTTTCAACTCATGCATTCATAACACATAATCTTGCATAATAATGTCTCATTCACATACTTTCCACTCATGCATTCATAACACATAATCCTGCATAATAATGTCTCATTCACATACTTTCCACTCAATACTTTCCACTCATGCATTCATAACACATAATCCTGCATAATAATGTCTCATTCACATACTTTCTACTCATGCATTCACAACACATAATCCTGCATAATAATGTCTCATTCACATACTTTCCACTCATGCATTCATAACACATAATCCTGCATAACAATATCTCAATCATATATAATGAATGCCTCCATCAAGGAGTAAACACAATCATCTCCACGAAGGCGGCATCACTACATAGGCGGAATCTAGTCAAGGCCACGAAGGCGTATCATAGTCCGGTTTCCACATAGGAAACATAAGGTCGGGGTTGTCGGCCCCTAAGTCTGCTCGCCCTGGACGATCCTGGTCAAGGATGTCCGATTCCCACATAGAGAACCTAGAGCAAGTATATTCACCCTGGGACATCTCCTGCGGTGGGAGAAAGCCCGAATCCCCACACAGGGAACCCTAGAACACGTGGTAGCTGGTGCACAAAGCGTACCACTCTGGATGCTTAAGTCCAGATGACAATCTCAATAATCTCATCCGCAAGGCAAGTACACAATTCGCCCCCCCCCCCCATGTATCTCAATGTAACATAATTTCAGCTCAACTCAATCCGGGGAGTATACCTGTCCCACGAAGGGACAAAATAAAAAACATGTCCTTTCAGACTAACCAAGTTTCGATTAATCCACTGATCGATTAATCCGGCAAGCAATCTCAAGCATTGCATACAATCAATCAATAATGGTTAAACAGCAGTAAAACTTCATCCATGAAGTCCGATACATGATGGGTACATCCGTGAGCAAGACCTACATGTGTTCCAACACATGGAACGTGCTCCCAATCCATCCCCTCATGCATCATAATCAAAGCATAATCAACTAAAATCTCATAATAGATTCCAATGTGTGTGTATACTCATGCATATTCTAATCACATGATTCATGCTTCGACATAAACTCATTGAACAATATTTGTATGCTTAAATACCTTCCAAAATAACGATTCTAAACCGAAATCAAAGGAATTTCTATCATCAATCTTAAATTCATCCATGTAGAGTTAAAGGCTTACTCCTACAAGCATGCTCTTTTACCATACAATAAACCATAACATGATCACCTCAATTATTCATAAGCCATATGATCTATACATGAATTATGCATTTCATAAGCCCCTTTAACCTATGTTTATGTTGGTGTTTGATTAGAATTAGTGGTACTTTAATGTAGTTTTTTTTGTTTTTGTAGAAAAACAAGAGTAAGATTCAGAAATGAGGTAAAAAGTGACTCCAATGTTTGAATCTTCATAACTTAGTGCACAGATCTCTGATTGAATTGATTTAAACTTCATATTAAATGAAGTCATCTTTCCAACGCCACTGACCACGCATAATTCGGAGTTCGGAGTAAAAAGTTATTACCATTGGAAAATCAGGCTACTGAGCAAAACGGAGAAAATGATCGATCGATGAATAGTGCCGATCGATCGCGGGTCATCTGTTCTATTTTCAAATATTCAAAAACCGATACTCCATTAATATATTTTCAAACATTCATCAAAGGTATAAATATCATTAAAAACCCATCAAACCTTCCAGAACACTAATCTAGATCATTGTAAGATATAACCCTAAGAAATAGAGGCATAAGATTAACACATATGAAACTTACCATTAGAGACTAAGCATACAAAAACCCCTTTCAATAAAATAATTCAAAATGAGATTTTTACCACACAATGCTGAGATTGAAGAACCCATTACCTTGACTTGATGAGAATGAACCTTCAATCACCTCCAACACCTTCCAAAAATACGATTTTATGTTAATACACTACTAATCTCGATTTAGCTTTGAAAATCAAAAGAAAACCCTAAGAAATAGAGCTTTGGAAGCATAAAACAAGATTTTGAAGATTAGGGCTCGGAGAAGAGATATAAAACAGTAGTTTTTATGCCTTCAAAATGGATTGAAACAATGGAGAAATCAAGATTAAGAACCTAAATACATAAGGAGAGATTAAGCTAATTACCTTTAAACTTTTTCTCTTCAAACCTAATGGGGCAGAGGCTCCTAATCTACCAGCCAAGCCTATTCCCAAATTTGGAAACGGCACAACACTTTCTTTTTATAGAAAAAAGTTGGGGTAAACCTAAGTAAAATGTGGGGTAGAAATAGGGGTTTTGGCTAAAATTAGAAAATTTAGCGATTTTAATCCAAAATCAAATTCTGAAAATTCTGAAAATTTTTATAGTGTCTTCCTTTGATGTCTGGGCCATTTTGGTAACAAAAATCTAATTTTGACGGCGGGGCCCGCAGAGGTTCCGTCAAACCCTAATTTTTAAAAAATTGGTAAAAAATCAAAAAAATCCCAAAAATTCAGGTTTGGTCCAAAATCACTCAAAACTCATGATTGTGAAGTTGGTTTTGATTAAAACCTTCATAAACCCATTTATTTTTTAAAATCACTAAATTTAACCCAAAAACACTTAAATCACACAATCACCAAATGAATAACATTAAAATAAACCGGTTCAAGATGAGGGATCTTACACAATCCCCCCATCAGAGGATGGAAATTTTTAAGCCTCATTTTCGACCAAAATCCCCCTTCTTTCTTCAGCTTTCCCCTCACCCATTTTCTTCTTGTTTGGTTGATCTATGAAAACTTGGGGATTCTTCTTTCTTTTTCCCCAGTTTCCCTTGGTTTCTAGGGAACCAAACAGACCCTTACTGATCTTATTTAGGGCCAGTTTGGTAGTTGCTTTATGGAGCGGGAAGAAGCAGAGTATTTGGTTGGAAGAATCAATTTTTAAATAAAAATTTAGGGTTTGATGACATATTTTGTAATTAAATATAGAATACAAGGGCATATAATAAAAAAATACATTTTCACTATATCACTGAATCTCAATTAAACGCGACTCTAATGATTGAATATTTACAACTTCGATTGCATATCTCTGATAGGACTGATTTAAGCTTCATGTTAAAGTACACGAAGTCAGCTTTCCAACGCCACTGACTGTTCGCAATTCGGAGTTCTGAGCAAAAAGTTATGATCATTTGAAATATTGCACGCAAAAGAGGCACGATTAAAAAGAAGAACCGTCACGATGAGATTGGATGGATGAGATCGATACGACGGGTTTTATTTGATTAAAAGAAAAAAAAAGAAGAAAAGAAAGGATTAAACCGGTCCGGTTCAGTAAAAGAAAAAGAAAAAAAAATAATAAAAAAAACCGGCCCGAGCCGAAGCTCGGGCCGTTCGTCCGGAAACAGAGCAGACGATGCTCTGTTTTGCCGGTGAAGACAGCCTGCGAGGCTGAGGAGGACTGAGCGGAGGTGGGTCTCGACGGCAGTAAACCAGATGACGGCGGAGCTGGGTGTCGATCGAGCAGGCGGAGCAGCCACGACAAGAGCCGTGCTCAATCGGGAAAGAAAAACAAAACGAAAACAGTCCGCCGGAATAGGAAAGTGGGTGCCGGATTTGGGGCTCGATTCCACTTCAAATTAGACTAGGAATCGTGTTCGATTTGAGACGGGGCTGAGGCCTATAAAACCAGAACAATATGGGGGAGAAAGAGAGACTTTTTACAGAGAAAATTCAGAGTTTTGAACGGAAAAACAGAGAGAAATTTCAGAGCTTTTGGAGGTGCTGTTTGCCGGAATCCGGCGTGGTCTCGGCCGGAACAAAAGAGAGAGGGAGGAGGAGCGACCAGAGGCGAGGAAGACAAGGCCGGAGGAGGGAAGAAAGCTGCGATTTTTGGGCTATTCTGAATTTGCTACAGTGCACGGCTGCGCGAGGAAGACGATGAACAGTGCATGAACAGTACCCGTGAACAGTGAATAATGATTTTTTGGTGAATAGTGCACAATGACACCAACGAATCAACATCGTTCTCCTTGTCCGATGGCCGGCTAAATTCGCGTCCAAGGCGTAGATGAAGCCCTAGATTTGTGTTATTACTCTTGATTGTTTAATTTAATACAGTTGATATGATTTTGCTTAATGCTATTTCATGAGTTTCTTTTGAGTGCTTGACCATAGACTTGATTGATATACATGAAATTAGATCTTTTTAATTCCTATGCTTAGCTAAAAGTAGGCTGGTGTTAATTCTATGCCCGACCAAGGATAGGATCATTAGCCCAAATGATAATTCTATGCTCGACCAAGGATAGAATTATCTACATTAATTTTTAGTGGATGAACTCTCGTGTCCGACCAAGAACGTGAGTGAATTCACTGTAATTTGTGTGTCTGACCATGAACACAAATTACCTTATCATGTCAATTTGAGCGTAATAATAATTGAGAGTAGTAATTGCATATTTAGTGGTGGATTCTCTGCTTTGGCACTTCTCCATATTAGTTAAAATCTATTTTAAAGTAGTTAAATTTTATTGCTTTCTCTAGATTAATTAAAACAGAATTTACTTTCATTTGAATTTGGTAAAATATTAGTCCGTCCCTGAGGTTCGACAACCCTTTAATACTCACTGTAGTACAATTGCCTTGTGCACTTGCAAGGGTTTAAAAAACTTGATCGTTTAAAATTAAACCCTTGCAACTGCACAAGGCAATTGTACTACAGTGAGTATTAAAGGGTTGTCGAACCTCAGGGACGGACTAATATTTTACCAAATTCAAATGAAAGTAAATTCTGTTTTAATTAATCTAGAGAAAGCAATAAAATTTAACTACTTTAAAATAGATTTTAACTAATATGGAGAAGTGCCAAAGCAGAGAATCCACCACTAAATATGCAATTACTACTCTCAATTATTATTACGCTCAAATTGAGATGATAAGGTAATTTGTGTTCATGGTCAGACACACAAATTACAGTGAATTCACTCACGTTCTTGGTCGGACACGAGAGTTCATCCACTAAAAATTAATGTAGATAATTCTATCCTTGGTCGGGCATAGAATTATCATTTGGGCTAATGATCCTATCCTTGGTCGGGCATAGAATTAACACCAGCCTACTTTTAGCTAAGCATAGGAATTAAAAAGATCTAATTTCATGTATATCAATCAAGTCTATGGTCAAGCACTCAAAAGAAACTCATGAAATAGCATTAAGCAAAATCATATCAACTGTATTAAATTAAACAATTAAGAGTAATAACACAAATCTAGGGCTTCATCTATGCCTTGGACGCGAATTTAGCCGGCCATCGGACAAGGAGAACGATGTTGATTCGTTGGTGTCATTGTGCACTATTCACCAAAAAATCACTATTCACTGTTCACGGGTACTGTTCATGCACTGTTCATCGTCTTCCTCGCGCAGCCGTGCACTGTAGCAAATTCAGAACAGCCCAAAAATCGCAGTTTTCTTCCCTCCTCCGGCCTTGTCTTCCTCGCCTCTGGTCGCTCCTCCTCCCTCTCTCTTTTGTTCCGGCCGAGACCACGCCGGATTCCAACAAACAGCACCTCCAAAAGCTCTGAAATTTCTCTCTGTTTTTCCGTTCAAAACTTGTGAATTTTCTCTGTAAAAAGTCTCTCTTTCTCCCCCATATTGTTCTGGTTTTATAGGCCTCAGCCCCGTCTCAAATCGAACACGATTCCTAGTCTAATTTGAAGAGATAACCAACATGAGGTGTTTCAGGCTGGTTAGTGTTTTATGAGTGGATGTTTTTTATTTTTCACGCCCCAAACAGCCCCTAAGTTTACTCCAATTTTGTGATTACACTTGTTTTAATTAGACAAATATGATGGACGTCCTGCAAGAATACCTGTGAACTTGAAATTGCACTTGAGAAAAAACAAAGGAACAAATGTATCTCAATTGGAGTACTCACATATCATAGGTAGTCTTATGTACTTAATGAATTGTATAAGACCGGGCATAGCATACTCAGTGAACAGATTGAGTAGATATATAAGCAATCCAGAGGACGACCACTGGACGGAGATAGTCAGGGTTCTTAGATATCTATTAAGATATACTATGAGGTATGGCTTGTACTATACAAGGTATCAGTTGTGCTTGAGGGATACTGTAATGTAAATTGGATAATACAAAAGACTCAAAAAAATACTTTTGGATATGTTTTCACTCTTGGAGATGTATTAGTGTGTTGGAAGTCCTATAAATAGACGTGCATTGCAAGATCCATGTTAGAATCTGAATTTATTTGCACTTGATATGACGGCAGAAGAAACAGAGTAGCTTTGATAATTTTTAGAGGATGTTCCAATGTGGTGGTGGGGGGGGGGGGGGGGGGGGGAAGCCTGTGCCACCTATTTGCATTCATTGTGATAGCCAATCAGATATGTTTGCAATGTTTCAGGGTAAGCGATGTTTTTAATGGTTCTTATGACTTGAAAACTCAAGTGAGGTATAACAGGATACTTTTAATAAGAATCACCTATGTGAGTGTGAAGGGGCCACTTCTATGAGAGTTTTAAGGCTGAATTCTCTAGAGCACTCATGAATCCCAGGTTTGTTCAATTCCAAAATGAATACATTCGCGAGAACCTGATGGTGTATGGGAAGAGATTGTGTGTTTGTTATTGTCTTGGTATACACAAACGGCTGCACAGTTCAAGACATCGTGTTCACTGATCAACCAATATATCCAATAATATTTCACAAGGGAAAGTTCAAGGCCGCAAGCTACCACTCCCCAATGGCGGATCTTTCTAACATATTACTCTCTCTTGTGTCTGCATAAGCATTTATTTTGTGACACCAATTTTTATTCATGTGGGAGATTTTTTGGAAATATGGGTTTGATCCTAGAATGTTCAATTTGTTTGAACTTGTTGGGTTTAGGCATGGATTTTAAACTCATGCGCACCCTTTCATCCATCTCCATTGTTGATCGTTTAAATATAAAACCCTTGCAAGTGCACAAGGCAATTGTACTACAATGAGTATTAGGATTGTCGAACCTTAGGGACGGATGAATAATTTTACCAAATTCAAGTTAAAGAAAGTTGCAATTTTTAATTTAATCTAAGAAAGTAGTAAATTTTAACTAATTAAACGACGATGGAGAAGTGCCAAGGCTTCGAATCCACCACAAAATAAACCATCTTATCGTCTCTCTCTCTTTTTTGAATAAATTCCTAATTGGCTAGCATATTCCTCTCGGACATATACTTGTTAATTCAAAATATTGTACTCTCTTCTCGGATGTAACACATAAATCAATTAAAACATGTAACTGTGATCTATCTCTCTCGAGTATAAACCAATGAAACATTATTGATAGATAACACCTCAGTCTATTGACATTCCTCTCGGATACGTAAGTATTCTTCGGATTGCAACTCACAAGAATTCACTCTTGTCTCTCTCGAGTACAAACGACAAACCTTTAATGAATTAACAGTGATTATACAATAAAATTCATACACCAACGAGAGTAAAAACATAAGATGACAGAAAAGAAACTACACAACCAGATTATTGTGCTTTATCTACGCCTTGGAAAAGTGTTTAGCCTCACATTGGGAAAGAAATCACCATCATGTTCTTCATCTTCTTCTCTCATTTGCTCTAGCCTCCAATTTAGCTCAAAGGTGGTCTCTAGATTCTCCAAGGTAGTCCAAAATGTTCTCCCATAAGGCCTATTTATAAGTTTGAAGAGAAACCACGAAGTCCCCTTCCAAATCTGAGTCGAAATAGATCTTATTTCGTTTTACCGCACATGGTGATCGATCGCTCCGTATTACCGATCGATCTCTTACCGATCGATCACAATTCCTTCGTTATTTTCTGCCGATCGATCACTTTGCCGATCGATGCCGTTTGATTTCGATCGATCGCTGTTACTATCTTGTACAGATCAAAAACTCCAGTAGATACGATCGATCGTTTTTATGTCCGATCGATCGCTTCCTTCAATAACACTGTTTCACGGCTGAGGCGATCGATCACGTTGATTTATCGATCGATCGTAGTTACTGTTTATAATCTTCAAATGACTATAATTTTCTGCTCCAAACTCCGAATTGTGCGTGGTTGGTGGCGTTGGAAAGCTTACTTCTTGAACTTTAACATGAACAGTCCAATCAGAGATTTGTACACAAAGTTATGATGATTTAACCATTGAAGTCTATTTTCACCTTATTTCTGTGTATTACTCTTGTTTCCTACAAAAACCAAAAACTATATTAAAGTAGTAGAAATTCTAATCAAACACTAGCATAATCATATATTTAAGAGATAATAAAATGTATAATTCATGTGTAGATTAATTGTCAATAAATAGGATGTCTAATATTACATCAAGCATGTGTCTCAAGTATGAGAATAGGAGCATCACTCTGGTTTGCCAAAACACTTAGATTATAGTGCTTCTTCCGAATGTTATAGATCAAGTTATCCTGACTCGTCTGATTATAGTGTTGAACACATGCCTTTGGTCTGATTCGTCATCATTTCATTCATCAAGTTGCATCTCGCATGTGATATAAAAGCGAGCAGTATTTGTAAGATTAATGCTAACACTCTGATCAAAGAGCACTTTGTTTTGGAGCTTCCAAACACATCAAGCTTTAATGAAGAGAACTCGCAGCTCAACTTGATCTTTCTCGTAAGCACCGGCCATAACATGTCCCCCAATGCAATTTTACTAGTTGATATCTACAAAATATATACATTTTTATATGCCTTTCTACATGTATATTAGTCGAAATTTTAGTTGAAATAAAGATAATTAATGGTTATTCATGTTAAGTGAGCAATTGTGAGTTTAATAAATAAATGCACTTAATTGATTAATTTAGATGCATTAATTTAATTAAGGTAACATCTTTTGTCGCTTCGGGATCCCAAGAGCAATTATCAGTGATGGAGGGAGTCATTTTTGTAATAGATCTTTTGAAACCCTGCTTCGGAAGTACTATGTTACACATAAAGTTGCCACTCCATATCATCCTCAAACTAGTGACCAAGTTGAATTGTCCAATCAGGAGATTAAAAAGGTTCTGGTGAAAACTGTTAGACCCGATAGGAAAGATTGGTCCTTCCACTTAAATGATGCTCTGTGGGCTTATAGGACTGCTTATAAAACATCCATTGGTATGTCTCCATACTGACTCATTTTTGGGAAATCCTGCCACTTACCAGTAGAGTTAGAGCATCGTGCATATTGGGCAATCAAGGCTTTGAATTTTGATATGCATAAAGCAGGATCAGAACACAAACTGCAACTCAATGAATTGGAGGAGATGCGTCTCGATGCTTATGAGAGCGCAAAACTGTGTAAAGAACAAACTAAGATTTTTCATGACAAATCTATTTTAAGGAAGTCTTTTAAGCCTGATCAAAAAGTTTTGCTCTACAATACACAATTGCATCTATTTCATGGAAAACTCCGTTCTCAATGGTCTGGACCATTCATTGTGAAACAAGTATTTCCCTATAGCGCAGTGCAAATTCAAAACCCCAAGGATGATAGTACCTTCAAAGTCAATGGTCAACGATTAAAACAGTACTTAGAAGACAATTTTGACCCGGAGATCATTTTTCCCTTGGAAGATCCAAAGACGCCTGAGTGAATTGAAGGTCATTGTCTGGCTAAAGATGTAAAACTTAGCGCTTTTGGAAGGCAACCCAAATTCTATTTTCTTGTTTGTTTTCTATTTTATTTTTATGTTCTTGTAGGTCATTTGTTCTCTGTATGGGGATGTCGCAGTCTAGGTTTGGGGAGTATTTAAATTTTCCTTATCTATATTAACTCCTCATTCTTAGCTTATGTGTTTCATGCTCTACATTTCCCATGAGGCTCTCCATTCAGGTGCTTTCTTTCCTTACACTCCTTTTCTTTTACTAGTAATTGTAGTATCATTTTGGTAAACATTGAGGACAATGTTTAATTTAAGTTTGGAGGTGTAGACAAGTAGTGTTCTACTGTTTCATTATCATCTGTTTTGCTATAAAAAATTGAAAAAAAAATCAGAAAAGAAATTTTTTTTTGCTTAGTTTTAGGGTGCTTGGTAGTGTTTTCATAGGTTTTGATAGTTTATCCCGTGATGATGCATACTTCAATTTTTAAGAGATTAATTGGCATTGGAAGTGTGAGTAAGTATAATGGAGGATAGAAACACTTAACTGAGAATATCTTTCTGTTATAGTCCTCTTGGATCAAGTGCTTGAGCTAATAAAACTCACTCTCACACACTAGTTACATAAAGTAATACCCTCTCGAGATTTGTTGAATACTAATTTACAGTGGGATAACTTTGGTCGAAGTTATTAGATGATACATGGTTATTGTTGAGCTTAAAAGATCATGATAGACCATTTACTTGGTAATGGGAAGGGCTTGGAACCGGAAATAGGTTGAGAGTATAATATAGCCTGGACAAAATAAAGATGCGATGGAAAATATGAATGCTAAAAAAAATAAAAAAATAAAAAAAAAATGAAAGAAAGGGACTGCTTGACTATTATAGGATTAACTTAGGCTGATGCTCAGGTCTGAAGCGGTCTATACTTAAAACCTAATGCTCTAAGCCAACTGGCTGGGAGTCATTGTTAAACCTAAGCATCTTGAAGTTAGGCCTTACAGAGTCTCCTAAAAAAGTCTATGGTGTATTATCCTCTCAAATCTAGAATGCTGAACCCGAAGGAGGCGCGCATGCTGTCACGCCCCAAAATCCCATACCTCGATCGGAGTGCGGAAGCCAATCAATGGAATACATTTCAAGGTAGAGATCTCGGGCACGCGACCGAACAATCGATTTTCCAACCGATTACAATCATCTCAAAAGGACGTGTAACCGATTATGCCCGCAATCAGTGTAATACAATAACAGACATCAATAAATAATATGAAATGAATTTACTTAATGATAATCCATTTAAGAAAATTAAATAAAATAAACCTATAAGTCTATGGCACACAATTGCCAATAATGTCATAAACATCAATAAAAATCAAAGCAAATAACTAAATCGTCTTTAAACTCTTCTTGGCGCCTGCAATCCGTCTTTCCAGTACTGGACTTCCTGATCTCACTTTTCATTTGTGCCTGCATCAGAGGATGCATGAGTATTTCATAGAAACACTCAGTAGGATGTAAAAACCCACTGAATTAAAACAAGCAGTATGGAGAGAATAAGAATAACAAAGGTTATAGGCATTCCACAACATCTGAACTGAACCGAGGTCTATACACCTGCATGGTTAGTCAATAACAACAATCCTAACTCGCGAGTATAGGAAAACATCAATAAAACTCCGAACAAACATATGTGTAAGGAGAGAATAACAATTATATCAAAGGCTCCAAACATCTAAAGTGAAAGGAGTTACAATTTCTGCTCGCTAACCTGGTCGCTCGCAAGTGACTAAAATAATATACTAGAACTACCCTAGGGGTCCTCTCTTTGGAACCCTGCCATACGTCTAGGATGCTGGCCCCACCAGTGCTTACGGACACGATGGGCGGAGACTGAGGACCTTCCGTAATGTCCACAATCTAACGTACGTATAGTGCCTCCCTTCAGGCAGTATGGAATCACAATTTCATAATTATAAGTGACCTCGCAAGATCTAGCAATGGCTTAATTGAGTATACTATGAATCCACCATGGGGAGGGTCTCGCGAGATCTCCAGTGGAAGAAAACAATCATGTAATCAATATGAGCAATATCTCAAAGGAAATAGGTCAAACACTCTAAGATCATAAGGTATCTCTCACCAATATAGACTCTCTCATGGAGTATGGATAGAAGTATCAAAGTCTTTGGTCAACACATAACTCACTCATTGGAGTAGCATAGAATAACAAGACAACTCAAACACTTCGAATAATAACAACTCACCCAAGGAGTACCATACAATCAATACATACCTTTCATGCTCAGCCCTAGATAGGAATTCCTCATATGCATTAGAGTTTTATAATACAAATATCAGAGATAAGAAATCAAAGAATCTTAGATGATTTAAATTCCAAGTAGAATATCAAACCAACATCAACGCTTTTAAAATAGATAGTTATGAATCACTTATTCAAAGAACTATCCCCCCTAATTAGATTACTTCTAACCCAATTCTTACTATAATATTCCATAAGTATATAGTCCAATTAATGGTATAGACACGTTAGACATTATCATACCATATTTTATGATGTTATTTGTATACTTAGTATTTTCTCTCAGATTCAGCTCACTGCCTCCTGCACAACAGTCCTATTCCGACGGATACTGTGCTCTGTACAGTAAGACTTAACCTCTGAAATTTTTACTGATAATACCCTCGTGAGTCTAGTTTCTAACCCCACTTATTTTATATTTTTCCGATTTTATTGGAATTAGTTATGAATTATTTACTACCAATTTTCAGCACAGAAATAGTTCTGGCCGAGATTAAGACTCTTAATTAAACTTGATTATCTTACTTAATAACACATTATAAATAATAATACATCATTAACAGACCATATACTCCCCTCCTAGACCAATTACAGAACCTAGTATTATCTCAAATTACTAAAGTTTACTCCTTTCTTCTGTTCTTTTATATGTAACATAGTTTTTAAACATTAATACATCCCAAATAAGACAATTAATGCAAGACACACCCTAAAGGCACAAACTCAACGTGGGTCATAATCAATCAAGTAATATCAGAACTTCTAGTCTCTGGAAAATTAATAAAGCATTAGATTTTATGTGCGAATTCCCATCTAGAAACGAAGCATGAATGCACATATGATTTATGATGCACTACGCATAGAAATAATGACACAATTCATTCATCTCACAAGAATTCAAACAATAACTCTAAGGTACTAAATCAAAACACTTGTCAAAAACATATAATCAGAAGAGAGAAGAGGGAAAAAACCATCCTACTTAATTCACCAAAGATTTTACCTCTCTATGCGTTGCTTGTCACCTCCGCTTCCTCCAAAGCTCCCGCTCCAAGCTCTTGCAACCTCCCACAAGAAGAGGCCTTAAAGAAGATGGGTGAACGTGGGAAGGAGAGGGGAAAAGGTCTCTGGACGTTTTAGGGTTAGCACAAGCCAATTCTCTAGTGTTTATATAGAGTTGGGGGAGAATCCATTCTTAAACTAATCTTCCAAATCATGGACACTTCCAACCAATGGGAAGGCCTCATGATCCCTCTAGAGACATGAAATTTAAGTCCCATTGGGATTTGGTATCTTTCCTAAGCAAATCCACTCCAAAAATAAGCTAAAAATCGCAAAACCGCAACCAGCGATCGATCGGCTATACGGCGATCGGCCGTCGTATGCATTGTTTAACACTACCTCGTTACAGCCGATCGATCGCCATTATTGCCGATCGATCTATCGCTTTATGCCAAATAAAACATTAAAAAATCACAGTAACTACGATCGATCGTTTTGATAGGGCGTCGATCGGTTCAGCTTGCCGATCGGTTCTTATGGCGATCGATCGCAGTCACGTTCAATAAAAATTCAATTTCTCATATCTTTTTACTCCAAACTCCAAATCGTGCATAATTGGTGGCGTTGGAAAGCTCTTCTCACCAACTTTAATTTCGATAAGGCAAAACACGACCAAATAAAATATTAAGAGGGTCAAATTTCGGTTTTAAAATACTTACTAATTTTTTGGGTGTTACATGCTCCCCTCCTAAAAAGAACATTTCGTCCTCGAAATGCCATTACTCATTCTTCAAAAAGGTAAGGGTAGGATTTCCTCATTTCTCTTTCCATTTCCCAAGTCATTTCCTCAGCTAACTGGTTTTGCCACAACACTTTCACCAAAGGAATAGTCTTTCGTCTAAGTACATGTTCTTTTCTGTCCAATATTTTAACAGGTTTTACTGGAAATGTCAAATCTGCTTCTAACTCTAACATTGCGAAATTCAAAACATATGATGGGTCTGGCACATACTTCCTCAACATGGAGATGTGGAAAGTATTATGTACTTCGTCCAATTGTGGCAGTAAAGCCAACCGATATGCAACTCGCCCAACTCGCTCCAAAATTTCAAATGGTCCAACGAACCTCGGACTCAACTTTCCTTTCTTACCAAATCTCATAATTCTTTTTGAAGGCGATACTTTCAAAAATACATGATCTCCTTCTTGAAATTCCAACTCTCTCCGTCTATTATCCGCGTAATTCTTTTGGCGACCCTGAGCCGTTTGGAGTCTCTGTCTGATCTGTCTTACCTTTTCTGCACAGTATTGCACCAATTCTGATCTCAGCACTTGATTCTCTCCCACGTCTGTCCAACATATAGGGGATCTACATGGTCTTCCATATAGTGCTTCAAACGGTGTCATTCCGATACTAGAATGATAACTGTTATTATATGCAAACTCTATCAATGGTAAATAATCATCCCAATTACCTTTCCAGTCAATCGCACAGGCTCTTAGCATGTCTTCCAAAGTTTGAATCGTGCGTTCCGATTGTTCGTCACTTTGAGGATGAAATGCTGTACTAAAATTTAACTTAGTTCTCAACGCCTCTTGTATACTCTTCCAAGTTCTTGATGTAAACCGAGGGTCTCGGTCAGACACAATAGATAACGGCGTACCATGTAAACACCTATAAGGGGGCTAACTTGTATTTTATCACACTAGAGAGTTTGTGAACGCCCCAACCTTGTTTCTCTCTCCTTCTCCCTTGTTTCAGCAACCGTTTCACCCTTCTTCTTCATTCAAACCTCGTCATATACGAAGGAGCGAAGGTCTCGTGCGTAGAGAAGAAGAGGAGCTACGTTGGACGCACAATTTTTCATTCTACAAAGGGAGTAGGATGTTTTTTTCTTACTAAATTGCTTCTAAACTCTTTCCATCTATTCTATGATGCGTTATTTGATTCTATCTCAGTAGTAGAGATTATATGAATGATTGATTTGTTGAGAGATTCCATATTAATTATGATTATGAGTATGATTATTAAAATCCTTGAGTGGCATATCTTCTAATGCTTGCATGATAGTTTTAGATGAGAACATTATTCATCTCTTGATCATTTGGATGTCAGACATTTCTATTTTATTTATCTATACGTTCTGGTTTAATTGTCCCATATGATTATAGGTTGGAATTTTTTTGTTAAAGTCTTCATTATACAAAAGGGAGTATCTTAAATTGGGTTATGTAATAAAAGGTGTATAAAAGCTTGTAATACTTATATCCCAGAACATATAATGACCTATAATAGCCCTGGGAGGGGAATATTCAATGTTAATAATATTCTATTATCATAATTAAAGGTTACTAATACGAAATTAGTAAGTATGATTAAAACTTATGGTCTCAGCCAAAACTGTTCCTGTTCCGATGAATTGTAATTTAAAATTCATAACTGATTACAGAAAAATCATAAAAATATTCCATTTATCGGGTTGGAAACTAGACATATAGGGCTATCTACTGTTAAAACTTAGTTTTCGACTATGCTGACTGTGAGGACAGTCGGAAGAGGGCTATTATGAACAAAATAGTTTACTGTAATTAAGGTCTAAGTCACTAGAACATATCAATACTTAATGATATAACTTAATCTGATTAAAGTATCACTAATATATGATGTAAGATATGATATAAACTATTACTGTAAGACTAATGGGTCTAAAAGATTAATATTATGGATAAGTTATTATAACCTATAATCTTATTATCTACTTACAACTCTGTGTCGGTTTGAGTTCCAGTTGGAGAGCAAACCATTCCAATCATTCTTCTATCTTGAATTCAGCACCATAAATAGTCGAATCAAATTCCAGAGAATGCTATTAATCTAATGTACGCCTTTCATCACAATGGAATGAAATTCTAGCACAGTGATTAGTCAATCATAAAAAAGAGAGTTTATATGATAAGTAATGAACAACCACATTTTCTTTCCCTTTTTTTCATTTCTCACCAGAGAACATACAATTTTATTCCTCTTTTTTTATTTTCTCGCCAGAGCACATACTCGAACACGAGTTATGTTTACATGAAGCATGTTGTTTGAATTATGATTGCGATCTATTATTACTCTTATGGCGACTTACCTATTGATCAAGACATTGGAGTCTTAGATGTATTCTTGCAAGAAACCTTATTCTATTGAGATATTGATGATTGAATATACTCCAGAGAGTGAATCTATTCCTATTGATGATTTAATTATACTCCAAAGAGTGAGTCTATTCCAATAAATGATACCTTATGATCTTAGAGTGTTGCGACCTCTATTCCTTTAAAATATTGCATATTGTTATATGATTGTTTTCCCCACTAGAGACCTTGTGAGGCTCTCTCCGAAGTGGATTCATAGTATGCTCAATAAAGTCAATTGTAGATCTTGCCAGGTCTCCGATTATTTATGCCCGAAAGGAGGCACTATACGTATGTTAGACTGTTGATATTACAGAAGGTCTTCAGTCTCCGCCCATCGTATCCGTAAGCACTGGTGGGGTCAGCATCCTAGACGCATGGTAGGGTTCCAAAGAGAGAACCCCTAGGGTGGTTCTAGTATCTTTTAGTCACTTGCGAGTGATAAGTTCAGTGAGCAGAAATTGTAACTCCTTGCACTATAGATGCTTAGGAGTCATTGGTAAACTTGTTATTATCTCCTTACACATGTGATTGTTCGGAGTCTTATTGATCTTTGTCCCTATATTTGCGAGTTGGGATTGTTGTTATTAACTAACCTTTCTGTTCAGGTGAAGTAAACCTTGTGATCAGTCCTTTAGATATTATATATTCCTTTTTTATTCAGTAAATCTTTTTCACATTATTATTGTCTCCGGTGGGTTTTTGCATCCTACTGGGTATTTCTGCGGAATATTCATGCATCCTCTGATGCAGGCGTGAAATTCAGAACGATTGCAGGACAGGAAAGTGGCGTAGAAGACGTGAAGATGAATAAAGAATTTTCAATTATTTGCTTAGTTTGATATTTCTGGCCGTTGTATGCCATAGCTTTGATGTTTTATTTTGATTGACAATTTATGAGAATTGATGTAATAAAGACTATGTAGGATTCATTTTGTCATGCCCCGAAATCCCATACCTCGATCGGAGTGCGGAAGCCAATCAATGGAATACATTTCAAGGTAGAGATCCCGGGCACGCGATCAAATAGTCGATTTTCTAACCGATTACAATCATCTTAAAAGGACGTGTAACCGATTATGCCTGCAATCAGTGTAATACAATAATAGACATCAATGAATACTATGAAATGAATTTACTTAATAATAATCCATTTAAGAAAGTCAAATAAAATAAACTTATAAGTCTATGGCACACAATTGTCAATAATGTCATAAGCATCAATAAAAGCAAAGCAAATAACTAAATAATCTTTAAACTCTTCTCGGCGCCTGCAATCCGCCATTCCACTACTACACTTCCTGATCTCACTTTTCATTTGTGCCTGCATCAGAGGATGCATGAGTATTTCATAGAAACACTCAGTAGGATGTAAAAACCCACTGAATTAAAACAAGCAGTATGAAGAGAATAAGAATAGCAAAGGGTATAGGCATTCCACAACATCTGAACTGAACCGAGGTCTATACACCTGCATGGTTAGTCAATAACAACAATCCTAACTCGCAAGTATAGGAAAACATCAATAAAACTCCGAACAAACATATGTGTAAGGAGAGAATAACAATTATATCAAAGGCTCCAAACATCTAAAGTGAAAGGAGTTACAATTTCTGCTCGCTAACCTGGTCGCTAGCAAGTGACTAAAATAATATACTAGAACTACCCTAGGGGTCCTCTCTTTGGAACCCTGCCATGCGTCTAGGATGCTGGCCCCACCAGTGCTTATGGACACGATGGGCGGAGACTGAGGACCTTAGATGATTTGAATTTCTGCTCGCTAACCTGGTCGCTCGCAAGTGACTAAAATAATATACTAGAACGACCCTAGGGGTCCTCTCTTTGGAACCCTGCCATGCGTCTAGGATGCTGGCCCCACCAGTGCTTACGGACACGATGGGCGGAGACTGAGGACAAATATCAGAGATAAGAAATCAAAGAATCTTAGATGATTTAAATTCCAAGTAGAATATCAAACCAACATCAACGCTTTTAAAATAGATAGTTATGAATCACTTATTCAAAGAACTATCCCCCCTAATTAGATTACTTCTAACCCAATTCTTACTATAATATTCCATAAGTATATAGTCCAATTAATGGTATAGACACGTTAGACATTATCATACCATATTTTATGATGTTATTTGTATACTTAGTATTTTCTCTCAGATTCAGCTCACTGCCTCCTGCACAACAGTCCTATTCCGACGGATACTGTGCTCTGTACAGTAAGACTTAACCTCTGAAATTTTTACTGATAATACCCTCGTGAGTCTAGTTTCTAACCCCACTTATTTTATATTTTTCCGATTTTATTGGAATTAGTTATGAATTATTTACTACCAATTTTCAGCACAGAAATAGTTCTGGCCGAGATTAAGACTCTTAATTAAACTTGATTATCTTACTTAATAACACATTATAAATAATAATACATCATTAACAGACCATATACTCCCCTCCTAGACCAATTACAGAACCTAGGATTATATCGAATTACTAAAGTTCACTCCTTTTTTGTGTTCTTTTATATGTAACACAGTTTTTAAACATTAAGACATCCCAAACAAGACAATTAATGCAAGACACACCCTAAAGGCACAAACTCAACGTGGATCATAATCAATCAAGCAATATCAGAACTTCTAGCCTCTGGAAAATTATTAAAGTATTAGACTTTATGTGCGAATTCCCATCTAGAAACGAAACATGAATGCACATATGATTTATGATGCACTACGCATAGAAATAATGACACAATTCGTTCATCTCACAAGAATTCAAACAATAACTCTAAGGTACTGAATCAAAACACTTGTTAAAAGCATATAATCAAAAGAGAGAGGAAGGTAAAAACTATCCTACTTAATTCACCAAAAATTTTGCCTCTCTACGCGTTGCTTGTCTCCTCTGCTTCCTCCAAAGCTCCCGCTCCAAGCTCTTGCAACCTTCCACAAGAAGAAGCTTTAAGGAAGATGGGTGAAAGTGGGAAGGAGAAGGGAAAAGGTCTCTGGACGTTCTAGAGTTAGCACAAGGCAAAACATGACCAAATCAAGCATATACAATGTTTCGGTTTTAAAGTACTTACTAATTTTTTAGGTGTTACACATTTAATACATATATAATGTTTTATTTTGATTTGATGATGAGTTCCCAAATTCTTGAGTGTTCCTGGTGATGTCGATTACAATTTTTGAGATGATGTAATTGGCCGATTGGTTCGATTATCCGAAGTCGTGTCCTAGGGTTCCTACCTCACCAAATATGGTATTGAAGAAGACTTCCGCACTCCGATCGAGGTCAGGGATTTTGAGGTGTGACAGCATTTGAAGGGATAATAGGATTTTGTGTTTTGTATTGTTTATTTTGATTTCTTTTTATAATTAGTTGAATTAGGTTAATTCTTTAAATACATGTTTGTGGGTAGCATGGCTGAAAACCCTCACGAGACTTCACTCGCCCAACCAAGGACACCTTGGGGTTTAAAAGGCTTGTTGCATACGCTAAATGCAACGCGATTTCCTGCGGAATTGGATTAGTTAGATTTATTTTTGTTGTTTTGTTGTGTTTTATTTTGCTCGAGGACTAGCAAAATGTAGGTTTGGGGGTATTTGATATCTACAAAATATATACATTTTTATATGCCTTTCTACCTATATATTAGTCGTAATTTTAGTTGAAATAAGGATAATTAATGGTTATTCATGTTAAGTGAGCAATTATGAGTTTAATAAATAAATGCACTTAATTGACTAATTTAGGTGTATTAATTTGATTAAGAAGATTTACATTTTATTATGCATCTAATTAAGATTTATTTTTATTTATGTAGGTTTAAGAGTTCCATATTCACATCGCCAAAAATGAACGCACGTCAAACAGCTTCTGTGAAGAGGTTGAAGATCCAATGGACGAGGTTGCTACGATGGGTTTAGTGATATACACTTGAAAAATGAATTTTATTATCTCCTAAATTTATGTTTATGTTACTATTTGATTAGAATTAGTGATATTTTAATATAGTTTTTTATTTTTCTAGGAAACAAGAGTAAGATGCAGAAATGAGGTGAAAAGTGACTCAAGTGCTTAAATCTTCATAACTTCGTGTGCATATATCTATTGGACTGATTCAAGCTTCATGTTAAAGTTTAAGAAGTCAGCTTTCCAACGCCACTGACCACGTGCAATTCAAAGTTCATAGCGAAAAGTTATAACCAGTTAAAAATTATGAACAGTAATTACGATCGATTGGCATTTCATACACGATCGATCGCCATAGCCGGAAAATAGTGCAACTGAAGGAAACGATCGATTGGCACTCAAATGATTGATTGTATCTACTAGAGTTTTTTATTTTGCGCAATACAGTAAACACGGTCGATCGGGAATAAAATGATCGATCAGTAGGCAAGATGAAACGATCGATCGGCGCAACAACACAGGAATTAATGAAGGAAAGTGATCGATCGGCAATACGGAGCGATCAATCGATTTGTGCGATAAAACCTAAATCAAACTACTTCGACTCAGATTTGGATGGGGACTTCGGGGTTTCTCTTTAAACATATAAATAAGCTTTAAGAGAGAACGTTTTGAAGGATCTTGAGTAGAATTGGAGGCTAGAGAAGAGCAAAGAAGAAGGATTCATGCCAATAGATCTACATAAACATGTTTTTCTTTTCTCTCTTCCTATGTGTAACTAAATTCCTTGTCAAGGCTAGATGAAACCCTAGATATATATATATTGCTACTCTTGTTAGTTAATTTAATAAAGTTGATATGATTCGTATTTAATGCTATATCATGAGTATTCTCTTGAGTGCTTGACCATAGACTTGATTGATTATTAATGGAGTTAGATCTTTTTTAATCCCTGTGTCTGACCAAGAATAGGTTTGTGATTGATTTTATGCCCGACCAAGGATAGAAGTAATTACATGATAGTGGATGAACTTTCATGTCTGACCAAGAACGTGAGTGAATTCATTGTGATTTGTGTGTCTGACCATGAACATAAGTTACCATATCATATTAACCTATGCTTAATAATAATTGAGAGCAGTAATTATATGTTTAGTGGTGGATTCATTATCTTAATACTTCTCCATATTGATTAAATTTCAGTTAGATTAACTAAAGGTCATTGCTTTCTTTAGAATTAGTTGAACTATATTTTTTCTTCTCTTGAGTTTAGTAAAATATTTAACCATTCCTGAGGTTCAACAACCCTTTCTATACTCACCGTAGTACAATTGCCTTGTGCACTTGCAAGGGTTTATATTCAAACGATCATTCAACCCAATGAAAAGGAAAAGATGAATAAGAGCTGAACCGGTTCACCGGTTCGATCGTTGGTTCGGTCGAAGAAAACAAAAGAGGAAAAGAAAAAAACGAACCGAGAGATGGTTTGGGTGTTTTAATCAAAACAGAGGCTCGAGCGCTAATGGTGAAGATGAAGGATAGTCTGACGGCAACCTGGGTTGAACTCAGACGAGGTCAAGGCGATTGATAGTGATGGAGGAGTTGACGATTGATGGTGGCGGCGCTTGTGGACTGAAGCCGACGGCAACGGCGACAAAAGAGGGAGCTCTGTTGCAGGCGAAGCTTGTGGCGGCCATGGGCAAGGAGCAGAAACAGAAGAAGGAAACTAATTCATTTGGAAAGACGCGTGCGACAAAGCTGAATCAGGAAGTTTCACTTGCAGCTTTGGATTATAATGGTAAGTTGTCGAACTACAATTCGATTTGATATGAAAAAAGGGGTTGGCAGTCAAGAGTGATAAGAGAAGGGAGGCCGATGGGGTAGAGAGGAGAGGTTACTGTTTTGCTCAAGAGAGTAGAGCAGTACCGATTTGCAGAAGAGACTAGAGAGAGATTGCAAGCCGGAACTGATTTCAGAAGAAGAACCAGACTGGCCAGAACTGATTGCAGTCGACAGAAGATGCCATCAATGGATTATTCAACAAATCAGGCAGTTTCTTTCTCTTATTTCATGTTTAGCTAATTTTATTGTACTGAGACTAGATGAAGCCCTGCTTAATTGTTTGACTCTCAATGTTTATTTACAATTCTAAAGTAGTTTTTTTCATTCCATGTGCTTAATGAATTTTGCTATGATTATTCTGTTTATCGAGATAGAGTAGTGTAATTGCTAGTGAAATTAAACTAAGGGTTTGCTAATGTTCGAGAGGTCTTAGCGAATTCCGAGGTACTATTTGAATAAAGATTGTATTTTTATATTTGATCTTTGCTAGGGAGAGGGAGATTAATTAAGTTAGATTTATTTGTTTAGTTGCATGTTCGAGAGGGTTGCACACATTACGATTATTCGTGACTTCGAGAGGGGCACAAATAATTGATCACTTAGAATTGTACGGGTTAACGGAGAGGAAAGCTATTTAGTTATGGTGGATTCAAAATCTTAGTATATTTCTCATTAGATTATTTTCGCTTAAATTTCCTTGCTTTGTTAAATTAGAATTTTTTTTATTACGTTACAACTTATTACACATAATCTTAGAATTAGGTTAATCTTCTAAGTCCCTTGGGTTCGACCTCGTTTCCACTAGCCTATAATTAGTCTTGTGCGATTGCGAGTAAAAATAGTTAAAAATCACATCAATCACTAATCCTGGCCTCATCCTCCCAAACTACTTTGATCTTGGCACACCTCCAAATAGAGTGGACCGCATCCACATTTGTGGGAGACAGCATTGTCTATGATCCTCCTCAGCCAGAGATTAGAGTGAGCTGCCAATTTCTGTTAGTGAAATGAGTTGCTCAGTGTGCAGTCCTCGATTCACAATCTCATGGCCGAATATCCAACAACCTATGGCGTTCTGTTTAATATTTAAAGGCTGTTTGGGGAGTGAAAAAAAGCAAAACACCCACAATGGATGTTTCACTTTCACTATTTATTTCATATTTTTTTTCACTTTGAGCTGAAACTCCTCAGGACGTGTTTCACACTGAAAGTGAAAAAAACAGGAAATAAATAGTGAAAGTCAAACATCCACTATAGATGTTTTATTTTTTTTCACGCCCCAAACGGCCCCTTATAGTTTAGTTTCATTTCGATCGATTTCGGCAGAAAGTGCAAGAACTCACAGCTCATGGCTTTACGAAGTACAGGCACAGAAGCATAGCATCACCTTCTGTATAAAATGCTATTTGATCTTTTTCGTTAAGCCAAATGGTTTCCGCATTTAATTATGGGTGTACGTTCTTCTGGCTCTTTAGCTCAAATGTTAGAGCAATTAGGATTTAGAGTCACTCTTGATCCTAAGAAGATGGTGGTTCAATTCCACCAAGAGCCTTGTAATGCAATGACAAATGCTTGGTATTTTTGTCCTTGATGTAGCCTTTGTCATATGCCATGACTATGCTACATTTTAGATGAAAATGATATATCGTACTATTAAAGCTTATTTGATAAGCATGTTAGCGCCAACTTAAAAAGTACGAGTCCATTGATCTTCTTGGTTTAAACCACCATCTTCTTTGAAAAAGGTTTTAACCTAATTCCCAATTGCTTTACCAGTTAAGCTAAGGATCTATCGATGGACGAATGAGATAGCACCTAGCGGTGTCTTCAAGCATCAAAACGCTTTATGATATTAATTATGAACTATCAGACAAATATGAGGGCACAATTTTACTTGCTCACGATCAGAAACCCATTAGCCAAAATTGTCATTCACTGGTTGTTGGCTTGGAGCTGTAATTATATCTGGAGATCCTTGTATCACCTCCCAAATCAAGGCAATTCATCATTGCAATATTAAAGTCAATCTCAAAACACCTGGGACAGACATCATCTTTCTGGTATATCGGTACCCAAATCAACAACAACCAGTTCACTAGATTCACAGACTCTATGCCCTACAATGTGGGCGTTAAAAGAGAAAAGTCTCTCTTTCATCTAAACCAATCTAAGTCATAAAAAAATTCAGCTTTTTAATCTTTGTGAAAAAAATATTTCAAACGAAGAAGCAAGAAAAGAAAGGAATTTACGGTACACTAGGACGAACTGGTCGTTTGGTGGCGGGCCTAGACATGAGGGCTCATGTCGCTCACAGAAATGGACAGCTCACTGCAGCATCTCTCTCTACATAGATATAAATAATTAAAGAGGTTTCTTAGGGAGTTAGATAATGTGTCTTATCTGGGAAGACAATAAATTTAATTGGTGCTAACAGAGTCCCAGTCTTTACTTTGCACCTCAGTACTGTCTGAGAACCTACTTTTAAGTTTAGTTACAATGTTAATCCGGATCTTTGTCTATTATCACCATATGTTGTAAGCAATAAATATTGATGTTTTGTAAATCCAGCAGTAAATCACAATTTTTGCTCTATAAATGTCAAGTCTTGTGCATATTCAAGTAAAAACATAAAGCAAACATCTATTTTACTTATAATCCTAGTGCTGAAGGTTGTTATGCTGTTATGTCTGTAATGCAACAGCGAACATAGTTAGGTATCTTTAATCAATTTTTCTTTCTGTTTGCACCACTATTGTTTAGATAA
This sequence comes from Houttuynia cordata, assembly GCA_039654745.1. NCBI lineage: Eukaryota > Viridiplantae > Streptophyta > Magnoliopsida > Piperales > Saururaceae > Houttuynia > Houttuynia cordata. The sequence goes on from CM077505.1 coordinate 23,391,596, forward strand.
ATGCTGGTTACAGGGGCTTCCATGGCTGTGGTGTTGGTACTATAAGAACGACTTACATTTTGGCAATATTGACAGTTAGTTATGGTTGAGATGGTCGTCATACAGAACTCACTTTAAGGTTGAGATGGTCTAACTATAAGCACGCCATATGCATTTGTAGGAGGTTTATGAGTAATAGGATTATTAAGAAAAGGGTGTTGGCTTAGAAAATGAGTCAAGTGATCAACCTTTCTCATCTTTTAGTTCATTTTTTTGTTTTTTGTTGCTAAATGAGGAAGCATTGACAACACGTTGGTTAAAAATGTGAACTCATGTAAATAAAGCTGTTTTTTTTGTTACTAGATGGAGTTAATTTTAGCAACAACTAGATGGAGTTATGACCATTTGTATATGCACACTTGTGAATTTTATTAGACTCTTGTCTTTAATTATATTACCGAAAATCATAGTGTAACAAATCTGAGTTTGACTGTTATGAAATGTTTGCAGAAAATTGAACATATATTTTAACAAAATGCAATCAACTGCTTATTGTTGAAATTATATTAATGATATTTGAAAATCTGAAGTATTCGAATTTATTTAATTTAAAAAGGAACTTACGCTCAAGCTTATTGTTCAATTTCTCTTTTCTAATGGTATCTGAAAGAATCTGCTCAATTTGAATTTTTCTTCTTTTATTTCTTAGTAGTATTTGTAAGGCAAAAGCAATGTTGCATGGAAATCTTCCAATTCATGCAGTTCATTGCAGCATCGCAAAGTACGCAGTTGACAAATGGGTCAGGACCCATACAGTCGTTTCGAAATTAAATGACGGCTAAATAAGTGTAAGTAAAAAAAATGGAAAAATCTAGCCAGTGCTAAGCGCTGGCTAGACTGACCCAAAAAAATGATCATACACATTCAGAAGTTGCTCTCCCATTCACAACTCGGCTTAGGTAGATACAGAATGATGCATTTAATCTTTGAACATAACCGAATTGGAACAATGAAAACAAGGAACTTGCTCAATTACGCGCAAGCTTCCTCGCCGCACCAAATAACAAAGCTTTCCCGATGACGCCTGTTTGTAGGCCACAAACAACAGCAACAGTTGCACCTATGACCAACCATTTCCAGTGGGCACCTTCATCCATCTTGTTAAGATTAAGAGGTTCACTTCTATCTTCGGATGAGTCAATGTCTGGGTCTAAGGATCTTATCTCATCATCCGAGAGTTTAGTTGTTACACGAGCCATTTGAGCACATCTGGAGATCGATGCATCTGATTTCCGGGTAAGTTGGTATGCTCTCACACCAGAGTGTAGTTTCTTCACAGCTCCCCACATGCCATGGCGAAGCCCGACCTTGGCTAAATCTTTTGGGAGACCCATGTCTTCATAATGAACAAGGGTCACTTCACAAGCAGATAGTTGTCCGTCGCCCTTCCGTGATTCCACTGTTTTTTGTAATGAAATGTTATCCAAATAAGAAGAAGAATGTACGAGCACTTAAGGACATCAGATGTTTAGAGTTCTTTAAGAGATAATAAAATGTGTTGTTGCAAAACCTAAAATCCTCTAATTATTGATAAAAAAACCCTAAAATTCTCTAAAAGAAAATGTAAATATGTACCGGGTCTGATGCGCCAACTTGAGTAATAAAGCTCCACACGCCTCGGCTTATCACGCTTATGTAGCCCAGGATATGGCACCCCCTGTAAGTTAAACATAAAACCCTCTAATTTTAGCTAACTCAAACATTGATATTTTATATTTCCGACAATGATCAAAGATTTTCATAAAACAAAGAACTAAAACATAATCACAAGAACAAAAACTTAATCAGCAAGCAACAACTTGCAGTTTCTCATTTCCAGTGGCAATGTCAGCTAAACTTCAATTGTAACTAAGATATTAAAAATAAAGTAAAAGTTAATATATCATGAAAGAACAAGCAGAACATATTTTTAAACATTCAAGTACCTCTACTTTGTTTTCCAAGAGCCGTAAATTCATAAGAAATTCAAAGCGTAAAAGGCATGTTATCTGCGCTAAGGCAAGGAATTCCACCATCATTTTATTCACTTATCTATCCAAATCCATTGCAATCATTTATCTATTTCTGTGCACGAATAACATGTTCTTTATCAACCATACCACGTGTAAAGGTGCTATCTCTTACGGAAGACTTGGCACCAAACAGGTGGGAATGGAGGCGTCTCAAATTATTGGGAAAAGTGCTACATGATGATGACATGTGTAAAGGTGCAAAAGTCAGATTTAAGGCTCTCAGAATAAAAAAACATACAAAGGCCCTCAAGTTACAGCACCTTATTCTTGATGTTAATTACGTGCACCCAGTAGGAAGAAGTAAGAGAATCAAGAAAATTGATTATGGATAGTTAAAAGATATTAAAAGCAGGACGCCTCACGAACTTGAGAAGCTCCATCATTCAAGATGGAAACACACTCTCTTGTGTGCTTACAGCATGAAATGCCATTCCTTGAGGTTCATCTCATGAACACCTCTCCCCATTAACAAGTTCATTTAGGCACTAGTTGAGTTGCTTAAGATTAGTGTAATTTTCCAAAAAAAAGATTAGTGTAATTTATACTCCCTCCGTCCAAATTTATCTGTCTGGATTACAAAACCAAAATGAACTAAGATCAGTTCATTTTGGTTTTCTAGTCCAGACAGCTAAATGTGTACGGAGGGAAGCTTTTAAGATAATTGAAGGCCTGCTCTTGAACAACAACTGCAAGATAGGGATGAATGCAACTTAGCGGCAGCCCAAAACAGAATGAAGCAGGGTGAAGGCGTTATCGCCATATATGATAAATACATGTGGATAGGGAATTTCAGATTGATGATTTGGTGTATGTTCGAGTCCATCCTTACCGCCAGTCATCTGTTTATCAAGCTGCCAACAATACACTCATACATGGCTTCCGCGGACCTTACAAGGTGGTTGAGCGTGTTGGTGATGTGGCCTACCGTCTCCAGCTGCCCGTATTCATCTAGTGTTCCATGTTTCTCGACTCCGCCGTTATGTGGGCGATTCTTCCCATGTGTCACCCGACCCACTTCCACCCTTGACTGCTGCCCCACCTCTTTTAGTTCCTAAAGCCATCCTTTAGACTCGACGCGTCCCACACTCCGATCGTATTGTCACAGAGGTTTTAGTTGATTGGGTGGACCAGCCTTCTGAAGAATCCTCGTGGATACTTGAGGATGACTTTCTACGGCAGTTTCCTGATTGGGTGCGGTGCCGTGAGGGCACAGCCTTAGTAGAGCGTGGTGGAATGTTGTGTTACTTCATTAGGCCCGACATTACTTTGCTTTTCAGTTGTCCTTAAAGCCCATTAGTTATTTGCTTAGGCTTAATAATTGCATATTAGATCAATAAATAGGATTTAATAGCGCCCAACATTATGTAAGAGGCTTTTTGGGCTAATTCTGAAGTTAAATGAAGATTTAAAACCCTAATTGCATTCTCTCTTCCCATCATTCCTGCTTCTCCCATTTCATCCCTACTAAGGGTCGATTTGATTAGTCTGAATATGAAAAACCTGCTTAGAATTCTGAAAAATTATATATCTAAAACTCTCCAAACTGAATCTGAAAAGTCAGATTCAGACAAAACAAATAAAACTGAAGGCATAAAGTTACATGCTAAAGAGTGCAACTAAAGAAATCAAACAAAAAACATGAATCTGATAAACTGAAACTTTAGGGGAACCTCCAATATGAAAATCCAGTGAAACAGAATCAAGATTTCATAGAAACGAGGCGAGATATCAAAGAAATTGGTATGAAGAAACAAATTTCAAAACGAGATCACTGTCCAAGTTGAATTAAATGAAAATTTTTGCAGAATTCAAAACTGAGCTCACAAATCCATAAACGAAGAGCCAACAAAATCATCAAAATTACAGATCATCATGTATGAAGCAAAATTGCAGCTGAATTTGAGTGTAACATCAAATAGCAGAGATTCAAGCTTCTTATTTTCCAGACCAAAATAACACTAAAAAAACAAACTACCATTCATGCAGATGGTACCTGATCACTGAAAAATCCATACGTAAAACATCAAAAAACACACTCACAGCGGCTCAAGATGGGAACTTTACTGTGCCTATATCATCATACTACCAAAACTCGACTCATTCCTCCCATTTTGATTCCAACCCATATCACCAAGCCTTCCTCGCAGACAATCCATTAAGCAAAACTCTCAAAGCAAGAAACCATATCAGGGAGCAGAGTAAGCCATTAAAGGAGCTGTCTTTTTTCGCTGTTTTTTCACAAGATCATCTTCTACAACATCCTTGTTTTTTTGGTTATTATGCAACATCCTTGTTTATTTGCTCCCTCGCCTTGGCCTCCTCCTCCCACGACCACCGTTTGGATTCCCGCTCCCGCTCCCGATCGCGGTCGCGTTCTCGGTCACGGGACGATCAGTGGTGGCTGTGGCGGTGGTGAGGATCATTGGCGTTAGGAGAGGATGGTGGATTTGCGGCGCGGCTGCTGCCACCCGGCTGTTGTTGGTGTATTTCTAGGGCACGACGTTTCTATTCGGCAACCTCTAGCTCGCGGCGTTAGATGGCGAGCTCCACATGCTGAGCCTCGGTAAGGAAGACGGGCTTCGGGGGGTCCTTGGAGCCGCAGCTAGGTGTGGGTGTGGCGAGGTCGTCGGCGAGCCACTTCATCGGGCGGCGGAATTAGGAGGGGGTGGAGGAAGTCGCTTGGGTTGGGCTAGCGAAAGGGTTTTCAGAAAATTCAGATGGGAAAACCCATCTGAATTTTTAGGCCTTTTTACATACATGGGCTAAATTCAGGATGGAATTCAGATACCTAAACAAATGGGCTGACAAGCCCAGAGGATAGAATTCAGATACCTAAACAAATGGGCTGAAAAGCCCAAAAAAGCTGGGCTTTTCAGCCACTTATTCAGTTCAGATCTTAATAAGAGTAAACAAACAGCCCCTAACTCGCAAAGCCCATGCTCGACAGCAGGCCTTAAACCTCCCCTCGTTTAACTTCTTTCCCTTCTTCATCAGTTTCCCTTCCTACTTTCATAATTCCATCTTGGTGTGTATCACACTCCTCTACCTACTGAATAGGGGCCTAAAGGGGAAAAAATAGATGCTATTGAAGCCCTATTGAAGTGCCTGTAACAAATTCTAGAAGAGAAGATGAAAACACACCCGCTGAACAAGTATGTCCCTCGATGTTAAACCCATTGGGTTATGTGGCAAGAAATTCATACCAACCATTACAAACATTATGTGGGCAGTTTTGGGAGGGGAGGAATGGCAAAAATTTATTCTGATGTCAACATACATTACATTCCTAGACTTGCTTCCCTTTTGTAGTAAAACTCATGTGAGTTGATGAAGGCTAAGCATCTGTCCAACTCTAATAACAAAGTACCCAAGGACTTGTACCACATTCCATGGCCGGGACTGCCTGAGCATTGGGTACAGATCCTCTTTGATTGTGCAGCTGCCGGCTAGACTTTTGTCCAAACTTGCAGCTCTCATAGCTGTCCTTCGACACCAATTCAGTAGGCCTTTGGTGGTCTTCCATCTCCAATCAGTTTCACCACTGAGTTAGTTGCCGAAGCATCAGCCTGCCACCAAGCAACTCAATTGGCAATGCATCTTAATGCCGCACATGTACAAGTCCAAGAAGATCCACTGTCAATCTTCAGCCTTCTATAGCAATCAACTTCCTAGGTCCGATAGTGCATCACCCATTCATGTTCTTGGGTAAAGCCCCCTCCCCCCCACTCAATCCGATAGTTGCCCTAGAATGTGGTCAACAGGGAAAAGCGAAACTAACTGACACTCTCACCACCAACACCCCCCCCCCTGAAATTTAATTGTTGCATTGACCAGGATTTACCAACACCCTATTCCTCTCCCAAAAGGAGTAACAGAGGAGCTAGAGGGAGCCTGGAAAATCTGAAAATTGAGGAGAGTTTCAGCAATAAAGATGGCTGTCCTTAGACATCTCAACCTGCAGTAGAGTCTTTTCAATTTAAACCACAGTTGTCTGTCAAAAAAGACATTTCGTCGTGGCAAGGAGCAGTAAGAAGGAAAGCTTTCACCATATGAGAGTATGCTGGAAGACGAAGTGATGTGAACATGGTGGTTTACAAGGAGGATAACTCAGCATAATTGTGGACAAATCATAAAGAAAGGAGAGAAGAGATGAAAAGAGAGAAACTAAAAACTACTTTAGATTCTCATTGCTTGACTCAAGGCATGAACGTACTACAATATGTATAGGCTTACAAGCCTTCTTTTAATAGAATCACATCTAACCTACGATTATATTATTACTAGAATGCTACCATTAATAACCATGCCATAATTCTAATTAAACTAGGAATGATTACAAAAGACTCCTACTTACTCTAAGACAGAAATTATTAATGGAATAGGCCATCCTTAGTCGGCCAGGCTAGTTGGGCAATAACTCGAAGTCTCCTAGCAAGAACCCAAAACCGACTACTGTTAGAAATTAGTCAAAAAATTACACCAACAAGGACCAAATTCTTCTCCGTCGTATTCTTGATGTAGTATTAGGGACTACTAGGGACTACAAAGAAGTTCGCTTTGCTGTTTTCACATCACTTTTTCTTCGTGTGAACACTAATTTAACTAGAAATTCAATTTTTAAGGGCAACCAGAAGGTATAGTGTGATGGTCTCGTCTAAACCCTAAACCCTAAATTGCTTTCCACCCTCTTGAACCTAAATTTCGAATCAGAACCTTTCATCATGTCCTTTTTGACCTCCATACCCTCAATTGCAAGGACATTTTTAATGGTTGAACCAGGAAATTTAAACTAACTGCTTTCTAACTACATTTTCAATGAAAAGCTCTAAAAGTACCATAACAAAAATGAAAAATAATGATAGTTGCATTTGTAAGGAAAAAGCTTGTTATTCTCAAATGATATTTTAGATTTTCTCAACCTTCTACCAAAATTGTTTCTCAAGAGAATCATGTAGGTAAGCGATGAGAAGTAACACTCTGAAATTAAATACATAATAAAAGGTGAATAAAATTGCTACAGAAACAAGGCAACACTTCAAAAGTAGGAGTCGCACCTTTGTGATACAATAATATGTTTTTGAAGACTCCCATATACGTCTACCAATAATGTATTCACGATCACTGCAGAAAAAAGGGAACTGCAATAACAAAAAACAACCCAGACTTAAAAAATCAATTCAGGAGACAAACAATCATTTTAAATACCATGTATGGTTCTAACTTTACCTTTTTTATCCAATGAACAATCATTTCTCCAGGGACAGGGCATTCCTCTAGAGTCTTGAAATGTGAAAGCATTGGATCCCATTTGAGCCGAAATTCATCATCCCAAAAGAAATCTCTAACAAGTTCTGGAGTTGCATCTTCAAAAACAGTTCTACTGCGGTACATAACAGGGCCCGCCTAAGAAGGAAAAATGCAATGCAATAATTACCTCAAGCATGAAAATCTTCTCTTACATCGTAACTTACGGCAGAGAACATGGGAGTCCTACTATAAGAGATAGATTTATGACGGAATGGAAAATCAGCGTTGGTAATGGATGTAACATTTGTCCTTGGTTGCTTGGGCTGGCCATACTACTGGTTGTCCAATTTAGAGGCAGAACTATTTCCCAACTGGGGCGAGAGGGGAAACAAGTTGGCAAACTCTTTTATTGAGGGTGAGTGGTCGGATGAAGCCTCCAGAATTTGTACTCACGAAAGTATGGACTTCCTTGATTTTCATAAGCCATATTTGCTAGACACAAATGATTCTTATGGTTAGATTTCTCCTGCAGGAAAGTTGACATCTAAATCAGCGTGTAATTTCTTGAGAGCCCATTCTCCTCATGTGGGCTGGCATCATTTAGTTTGGCACAACCACAGAGTCAATAGATACTCCGCCTTTGCTTGGCTGGTTCTTAACAACGATCTCCCAACCCTTCATTAATTTGCATGAGAGGGTTCCATCTTGCCAACAGGTGTGATCTATGCCTTAATACTGAGTTAACAAGAGATCACATCTCCTTTTGAGTGTTAATATTCTAAGTTAGTTTAGAAAACTCTATTCATGAAGGGCAAAATGCGGAGAATAGTTCTCAACCTCCAAGTAGAAACACGCTGGCTTCTTCTTCACTTTCGTAAGGTGAATACTCATGTATCCAGCCTATTCGAGTCCTTACTGTTCTTTTATATCTCATACACATGGAGTCAAAGATATCGCCAAAAAATTACCCAAAAAAAAGAGATATCGCCGTAACTTTGAGGACAAGAGCACTGGCCCCATATGCCTTGAAGCGCAGGTCTCCAATCGAGATTCATCCTTGACAGCTTTGGTCTTATAGAGAAATGTTTCTGCCTGATCTTTGGGGCTGATAGTTGACACCCTTTTCTGGTTTTTGGCTTCTTTAGCCATGTTACTTCGTCATCCACCTTGTAGTGGTGGTGTTTGTGTTTTCTCATTTCTGTTCTGGGGGAGATGTGCAATCTCTGTACTCTCTCTTTGTTCAGTTTAATATATAGTTTTCAAGAATAAAAAAAGACAGTTGTCATAAAAAAGTTGCCATTTCTTAATTTTCATGTTGGAAAAGAAAATACAGGAATAGTGCATACTTGAACTAAAGGGGATCCACAAATGACTACAAGCAAACTTCAATTTACAATTCACCAGTTCCTTTTTTTTTCTTTAAGTAAATTCCATCAAAGCATGGGCAGTCAGAGTCTCATTAATACATATTCCATCTTTCCAAAACAAAAGGAAAATCATTTAAAATCATTGCAGTATGGCGATTTGAAGAAATGTCCCATACTGCTAAGATTTTAAATGATTTTCCATTTCTTTTGAAAAGATCGATTATGTATTCATGAGACTCTGACTATTGTTTCCCCTTTGTGCTTTAATGAAATTTACTGGTTCTTTGCACATCGAGATGCACACATACTTCATAAGAACATTCTCTTAGCAACAGAAAAAATTTACAATTAATAACATTGTTTTAGCAACAGAATTAACTGACTGTGAGTAATAAAACGTGTAAAAGAGGGTAAATTCTTTCTTAGAAAATCAATCCAACCTGAGTAAAGAATATCACATACAAATGAAAAGGTAGCATTAAAACAAAATGGAAGCAACATATTTACCTCAGGTTCATGGCACCAAGCTTTATATGCCATGTTTGGGGTGGAACGGTCCATCACATGCTGCCACATTGTCTCATCGACACCCTCTAGAAGATGCAAAAGACGCTCTAGGTCTTTTTCCGTTACAACATCCTTTCCTACAGAAGTCTCACTAGTGAGGCTGCAAAAAGCATCAAAAGACTAGTTCACTCTTCATGATCTCGACCATTAGGGTACCAAGGTATATCCTTGTTTTTGTGATGAAGTATATCCTCATTATGTTTAGGACACTAGTATCAATTCGCTTAAAAACTCGTTCTTTTTACCACCAGGCAACAGTACAGAATACAAATAAAGAATTAGCATCCTGTAACGCTAGCATAATACTTAAATTTGGATCATTGAACAACCAAATCGAGAAGCAAAGGCAAATAAGCAAAGTTCTAGGTCAAAACTATAGGCAAGAGAAAGACTACAAGCAGTCAAAATACACAATGAACAAATATGCACGTTTGGCAATGAACAACTTCTCAGTGATGCGCAAACATACAAGCAGACCTAATAATTCTTCAAAAAGCACTGAGAGGTAGGATCTAGATTGGAGATCGGCTTTGACCACCTATACGCATCTTCCCAACAGTGATTCGGCGAAATTTCCGGTCTCACTTCATGGCAATAGACCCTCAAACTATATATTATCTAACAAAATTTCATAACAGTGTGCCTGCTAGATCATTGTGATAATCACACCTATAATTTGGTCATTACCAGCAACTCCACTAGTACAACTTATGAGCAATTCAATTTTCATCCTAAACACATGAAGCCTCAACCTTCCAGCATTTACTCGTTTGCATAGCCAAAGTGGCTTTGTTTACCGCCACTTGCCGCCCAAATCTCCTCAAGAGGAGGGTGAGGCGGAAAGCAAGAATACCGCGTGATCGGACATTTCATGAACGGCAAGCCACTTTGTTTACAGCAGCTTTCGTTGCCCAAACGCGCGATTAATCGATATGGACATGAAGAGCTAAACAACGTTGCTACATTTCGTCTCCATTTAAATGATTTCCAATACAAATTACCTGCGGAATGTGTACGACCTAATACTCCATTTTGAAAAACCAAATGTTAATATCAATTCCGCACGAAGGAATTAAAAAGAAGAACAATTCAGAAGTTTATAGAAATGTCAATTACAGAAAGCGCAACCTACTCACCCGTCATCGCCACCACTCACGGTGGCGGCATCGCGGGGCGGGGCCGCGGCGGCGGACTTGCCGCGGAAGGAGGACCAGAGGCGGCTGCAAACGGAGAAGGCGGAGAGGGCGGTGAAAGCGAGCCAGAGCCGGCGAGCGCCGAATCCCGGCGGGGCAGCGGCCGCCCAGAGGAACCGGAGCCGGGAGCGGAGGCCGAGGAAGAGGAGGCCGGTCCACCGGGGGCGCCACGACCATCCGATCAAAAGTCCGATCATCACCGCAGCCCATATCGGCACCGCGCACAGTACCACATCGAGCACCGCCTCCGCCACCCCCTCCGGCCTCCCCAGCAGCCCCACCACGTCCCCGAAGATCCCCTCCATCGCCCCCATCTCCTCCAAATCCAGACCAAGATCCGCGATTCCGGTCAAGATCGCGGGAATATCGATCTCGTCGGAGCTGGCGAGGGAGAAGGCGGAGGGTGGCCGGAGACCGGTGGTTTTGAAGTGTCCGGGAAATGCGATTATCACGCGCGGATGAGGTCAGCGCACGGGATTCACGGGCTTTTGTGTACAGATTAGAGGAAATTACAGCTCACCCCTGAAGTTATCTTATCTTCATAACGAGAAATTAAGGGGCCGTTTGGGGCGTGATTAATCTGGATATTTTATATATTCAGCCCTGATTTGTTTCAGCTGGATGTAAAAATCCACATGGATGCTACAGTATATATCCAATATCCAGTCTGGATATTTTTGCAATAATCACGCCCCAAACGGCCCCTAAAACAGTAAAACTCTTCTATTTTATGGAGGGTCGACTCGAGCGTCTATGTGCGCTGGGCGCGTCTGGCAGGGCGTGCACCGAGCGCATTCTGGAGGTCTGATTTCGATAGGGCTTTAAAAGATATGGCAGGTAGTTTGGTGGCCGCTTACTGAATGTGATATATGAACCGTCTGGAGTGCGCTTTTGTGCGTGTTTATATTTTTGAACATTCGATCTAGCACTGTTAACTACTCCCTCCGTCGAAAATATGTGTCCTCGTTATAAAGCCAAAGTGAACTAAATCAGTTCAGTTTGGTTGTCTAATGAGGACACGTATTTTTGTACGGAGAGAGTATATCTCCTCAACAATACCAATAAGGTTGATAGAACAAAGACGTGTAATGAAAAAAATTTATACTAACCAAGACTTTTGGCTATTTATAGGACACAATGATCAAAAATCGTGTATTGTTGGTTATTTTCATCAATTTTCACATTGTTCTACTCCCTCCGGCCACTTTTAATGAAGACCATTAACAAAAATTACATACCAAAATTAGATGATATTATTCCCTAATTATTCTCCAGCTTGGTGGTTGCAGACGACAACGACGACCACACAGTAACGACAAAGGGTCGAGGTAAGGTGACCATAGGCCTCCGCCATGAAATTATGTGACTGTCTCAATTAAAAGTGTCCAGAGAGAATATATTATAATTTCACCTAGATGAAAGTATGGCATAATCTTTTAATTTTCTTCTTGCCAAATTTGTGCACATATTCTTTAAATTTTCTCCATGTAAAACTACATATCTACAAGTAATAAACCAGATGATCGATTGGCATATTCCCGAATCTCCTCTTCCCCATTTCTTGAAAGGAGGTGTTTGCTCCTTACCAATCAGCCAATTGACCACTTGCCCTCATCTCCTAGCGGGCCGAATATAGTGTTGCAGTTCCACCATATCCTACATTGCTTTAAAAGTATTGGTCACCATGCGTGGTTATGAATTAGGGATTTTATTGTTTATGAGTTTTAATGTTGATGCATATCTATACTTTAGTACTCCCTCCATTTGGAATTACTCTGCCCATTTACTCATCCTATTTGAGGATTCTCACATATCAGAGATGTAGAGTTTTGTTATTAACTGGTTTTATGAAAGGGAGAACGGGCAGAGAGTTAGAATATATTACAAGAATATATATTCTTTAGTGGTTCATTTTGTAGAAGTCAGGTGACTTCTCGGTGGGACCCATAGCGCAATAAGACTTTTCAAAATCTATATTGTAAACCCAAACGGAAGAAGTATATTTGGCTATAAAAATACCAAAAAATCTTTTTAGAGTGGATGAGTCAACAAGAGTGCTTTGAAAAATGCCACTAGGCCTTCTTTCAACTAATTTATCTTTGTATTTTATCTGCTAGCTAACTGCCGGTTTTTATTGTACAGATAGAGATTTAAAACGCTATTTCTGAGACCCTAAGGATATTTAAGAACAATCTTTGATAGACTGGGGATGTGTATGTAATATAAACTGAAATTAGTTCAAAATGGACAATCTTAGGGCTTTTAAGATGGCCGAGCGGTCAGATGTCGGTTGGATGATTTGAAAGGTCAATGCTTAATTTTCCTAATAATCGAGACTTTATAAGTAAAAAGTTTATATGAACAACAGGTCACGCACGTCCGCATGAGCTAAGGCGACAACCTGACGGTTCAGTTTGTCTTGGATAAAATGGATTCTCTAATTTTTTTTTTCTTGACAACAACTGCAAGGGGCCATGAACTATTCCTTTTAGCAAAAAAATGAAAGAACCGTACATTAAAAAGACCAGAGAACTACACTTATGTACGTGACTAGCATGGAACCCTCGAGGCAGTGGGGAGGAGAGAGGGAAGTTTTGCTTCCCCCCCTCTGGCTATTTCCATGGACAAAGAAGGTTATCCTCTCGGGGTGATTGCTCGAGTCGGTGCTCTTGCAGTCGAATCTCTCTCCTCTTGGTACAAATGATTGGTTTCTATTCTGGGTATGCCCTAAGTGCTTGGCGATCAACTGAGTCGAGGTCCTTGGAGTGACAACCTTTTTTGCCTGGGTGTGCACTCAATTGTTTGGTTACGTAGTTGCCACCTATCGGTTGGGCGAGTATCTCCGGGGCTACTACTTGTGAAACTGCTGCAGGGAGCTCACAATATAGTAATCTGAATTTTTTGGCTATGTTGTGGAGACGTATTTTATTGGCAAATCGGCATCATACCGACCCTTTGGAGATAGCATAGGATGGTTGGGTTAAGGTCCTTCACAATAAATTCAAGCTCAACAATATGTCTTTGTCTATGGTCTTTCTATTGGTTCTTCTTTTATTTTATTATGGGAAATTATGGATCTGCATTTGTGTGGGTGAATCCTCCTCCTCTTATGTTGTTGTACATGAGAGGGACTATTTATTTGTATATTCGTTGTATGTTGAATAAAATTTTTTGTTAACAAATAAAAATAAAAATATAAGAAACTAGCATTTGTTTTTGCATCTTTGAAAGTGACTCTAAAAATAGTTAAGTTGAGCAAGAAAAGTTTAAATGAGACGGGCACATAGCGTGCATAAGCTTGAGTAACCTTGAGTCGATGGATCTTGATCTAATGGGGCCAAGGGCAGAGGTGTTTCGTACTCACCTGCCCATTAATTTGACACCAACCTTCGGGTCAAAATTTGAACTGTCTCATGTAAACTAGACTCATTTATATCATATCATACTACTTTAAAAAGCACTGACTGTATTTTATTTTTTGATCGGAATTTCCAACTAATGACCCTCTATCTTTGTTTTAAGACTCTAATTAAAAATTAACTATGATTAGATTAATTAATTAGGGGACATACATGGTATTGCATAGAGGATGAGACATTTTGCCACCCCTTGGACAACTATGCGCTTGTTACTTTCAATGTGTAAATTAGATGTAATAAATATTAGTTTACAGGGATAAATTTGGCAAATAAATAGTTATAAAATTGATTAGAAATAATTAATTGCATTATTTCCATCCATTATCTGTAATAAAGGTGGCGTTTATGGCTATCAATGAGCTTTTAAGATTCATGTATTCCATTGCCTCCATGTTTGAATTTTGACTATTATATATAAGAAAAGTTTAAATCAGGTAATTTTCATATAGCTTTCATGAGCCCAAGTAATCTTGAACCGTCAGATGATGATATGATGGTAGTGATGATTCACACTTACCTACCAAGTCAGATCAAGATATGATGGATTGAGATGATTTGGCTTGTGCAAGCTACTTGAGAATAATCTCATATAAACCAATCTCTCTCTCTCTCTCTCTCTCTCTCTCTCTCTCTCTCTCTCTCTATATATATATATATATATATATATATATATATCAAAACTCCTAGTATCTTATGATGCTTATATAACATCCTATGGAGCTGGGTCGTTTATGATCCTTTTCGTTGCCTGTTGGTAAGAGACAAAGCCCGTTCTCCCCCCCTCGGCAAACTTATGACATATATTTGTATAAAAAAACTTGTGACATGTATCGAGGCCCCATTTGCGCCTCTTCCAACTGCCTTGAGCCTAAGAGAAATCAACGCTTCAATGGTCGCACTCACCATAATTCTCAAACTTGCACTTGTTGCCTCCATCATGCCTCAGACACCAATAAGTGCAACCTCTTGCAGCCTCGAACTGCACAGTGCTTCCCCTTGGCCAACTATGCGCTTGTTACTTTCAATGTGTAAATTAGATGTAATAAATATTAGTTTACAGGGATAAATTTGGCAAATAAATAATTATAAAATTAATTAGAAATAATTAATTGCATTATTTCCACCCATTATCCATAATAAAGGTGGCATTTATGGCTATCAATGAGCTTTTAAGATTCATGTATTCCACTAACTCCATGTTTAAATTTCAACTATCTTATATATATATATATATATATATATATATATATATATATATATATATATATATATATATATATATATTTATAGGAAAAAATTAAATCAGATCGTTTTCATATAGCTTTCATGAGCCCAAGTAATCTTGAACTGTCAGATCATGATCTGATGGCAGTGATGATTCACACTTACCTACCAAGTCATTTGACATCTGCCGTCAGATCAAGATATGATGGATGGAGATGATCTGGCTTGTGCAAGCTACTTGAGAATGATCTCATGTAAACAGCCTCTCTCTCTCTCTCTCTCTCTCTCTCTCTCTCTCTCTCTCTCTCTCTCTCTCTCTATATATATATATATATATATATATATATATATATATATATATATATATATATATCAAAACTCCTACTATCTTATGATGCTTATGTAACATCCCATGGAGCTAGGTCGTTTATGATCCTTTTTGTTGTCTGTTGGTAAGAGCAAAGCCCATTCTCCCCCCTCGGCAAACTTGTGACATGTATTTGTATGTAAAAAAAACTTGTGACATGTATCCTAACCCCATTTGCGCCTCTTCCAACTGCCTTGAGCCTAAGAGAAATCAACACTTCAATGGTCGCTCTCACCACAATTCTCAAACTTGCACTTGTTGCCTCCATCATGCCTCACATACTAATAAGTGCAACCTCTTGCAGCTTGGAACTACACAGTGCTTCCCCCCCTTTCCCCATAAGAATTTGGAACATTTTGTTTTTGAACAGAAGCACTGTTTTCAAGTAGTGTATTAATCAATATTCGATCAATTACATCTTGTTCGACCAGCCTTTCGCATGTGTTTTGGGTGAATTTTCCTCTTCATCTTCTCCTCTCCCTTCTCCTAAACCAGCAAACAAATTCCCTCAACATTTGCATTGAGCACGTGGAATCGCCGAAGCGGAAGAGACATCGCGAGGAGGAATCTTAGTCATGCAGGGAGAATCACTCGGTTGGTTTTAAAGAGGTAGGAATTTCTTTTTCCTACAACTCCATGATATAAATCTTGATGTTTTGTGATGAACGTGCTATATGAATATGCTGTGAATGTCGATATCGTTGTTGATCTGTTAAATTTAGGTGTGGTCCAAATGGATGAAACACCTTATGTGAGTCGATGTGTGTTATTGTTGGAATCGACCTTATTGATCCAAACCTTTCTCATGCATGGCTCGATCATGACACTTCAGTGTGGGTACTGTCAAAAGAGATTTGTCACACTTTGGTTTATACTGTATGTTGACTTGTACTTCTAAAGTTGTTTGCTGTTCCAGTTTTATTAT
This sequence comes from Houttuynia cordata, assembly GCA_039654745.1. Taxonomy (NCBI): domain Eukaryota; kingdom Viridiplantae; phylum Streptophyta; class Magnoliopsida; order Piperales; family Saururaceae; genus Houttuynia; species Houttuynia cordata. Next base: position 23,407,956 of record CM077505.1, read on the forward strand.
TTTGATCGTGTGAATGTTCATCAAAGATCATATCGCAGATTCAACTTGAGATCATATGCTGAGTCTAATTCCTAAAGTATGAAACTTTATTGTCATTGCTTGCTGGTAGTCAGAAGTTACCATTTATCAAGTCATTCTTGAATGTCAGATTTCATGTCTTCAGAAAGTTGTCTCTTTTGATACATGTTAGCCGATGAAGGGGGTAATTGTACAAAAACTGTTTTGTTTAATAGTACATACCGTATGATATTAATCACTGAAGTAACAATCTTTGTGGGTAAGGGTTACTGGTGTTCAAAGGTTGCTGTACTCCAGGTCGGTTAATGAGTCAGTAAAGGGTGTGTCCTGATATAATAGTTCTATTTGCAGTTTACAAGCCTAAAAGAATGGGTATGTATAACCAGTTTTGGGAATAGTGATTCATGTGAGGAAATACATAATTTCCGAATTAATGTGAACTTTGGAAACACCTAGAAGGGTAAAATACTAAGTCTAATTAGCACTGATAAGTATTAAATTGTCACATCCCGAATTTCAAAACCCCGAATGTAGCGCGGAAGCACTAACTCCATAAAGATTATGAGGCTGAAACCCAGGACGCGACCGAATACTAAATCAACTCATCATTCCCAATAACATGACTTGGGACATCTTCCAGGATCCAGAATGTTAAACAAATATCTGCTTACAAAAATCTAAAATAATAAAACTTCGAGTTTAACTAAGTTATTACAATAATCCAGTCATAACAAGTCATCAATTAAAAATCTTAATTTAGCACACAGGCTGATTAGTTCTCCATGAACAGAAAATAAAAGCATAATAAAAATCAACTTCAACTTCAATCATCCTTTCAACTTCAAGCTCCATCGAACGTACCTTGTTAGTTCCTTTTCACTTTTATCCCTGCATCAAGAGATGCATGAGTATTTCGAAAGAAATACCCAGTAGGAGCAAGAAAAACCCACAACGAGTAACAACAAGAATACTGATAATATGGTATAAAGAAGTAAAGACACATATAACAATGTCAGGATGAGCAAATACAGAGTTTACTTACCTGGAATAATAATCATCTTCAAAGACCATCAACGGTCAAGAAAATAGACCAACTTTTAAATTTCAAAACTCCAAACGTACAGAGCGTCAGGAGGAAAATAGAAATGAATACTGACTCCAAACATCCAGAGTGTCGGAGATAACAATTTATGCTCTCTGTTCAATCCACTTCCCCTATGGACATCAATACCAGAACATCCTAGAGGTTCTACAGAGGAACCCGGCCATGCGTCTAGGGATGCTTGCCCCATCGGTGCTTACGGGCACAATGGGCTGAGACTGCAGACCTTACGTAATGTCATACAGTCTAAAGCGCACGCGTTGCCGTCATCGGCTAAACTACAGAGGTTCATAATATAATATGAGATCTCGCAAGATCTAGCGATGGCTCGTGAGCATACTATGATTCCAATCTAAGAGTGTTAATCAAAACTCTTAGTGGAGAAACAGTTTACATAGAACTGAATCAATCTAGAATAGTAAGGGTTCTCTCATCTAGAGACCTAGACCATAATCATCAGAAAATAGACTCTCAGAGGAGTACACTGGATTTCTCAAAATTTCAATGGAAATCGACTCACATAGGAGTAATCAAGGAATTCTCAATGTTCAATCATAGGGTGACTCAAAACTGAGACTTATCAGGAATGACTTATTAAATTCCTTCACCATGCATGGCTCCAATCAAGACCTTACTGCTTCCGACAATAATGAAAGTGGTATGTCATAAGTACAGGATGGTAGGGTTTCAGAGAGTAAACCCTAACCGAGAGTCGAAGGTCTTCTAATCGGTTTCAATTGAACAGCAGGTTTGCAGTGCAGCACACAGCAAAGGAATGCCTCAATCTGACAGAACTCACTTTCTGAATTGAATCAATCGAGACATCACTGACTCTATTCTTCAGGGTTTTATATAATTACTACAATTTATCAATAGGTATATCATATAGGTTTTAATATAAGGTATAGTTAAACAACCCAAAAATATACTATTATCCACACAACAGCTCACTTCTCAAGCTCACCACGGTCTGTACAGAATATATTTTGGTCAGATATTTTTATGACAGACAGTCCCATGTTCTAACCCAATTTACGATATAATTTTATGAATTTTCTACATTTAGTTATAATTTTTCCAATACAGTCTGTCGGCGCAGGACTGTGTCTGGCCTAGAGCATTTACTTTAAACTTACTTAATTAATACAATCTATTACTTAATTAAACACTTATTAATGCATTTAGACTTAGTAAATTACTCTCCTGGACATTTACTAACTCCCCAATTGTTCTGTAATTACTTAGTTTCTCACTCAAGTTGTTATTCCCAAAACCGATTGTACATACTCATACGGTTTAATCATGTAAACAGCAATTAGGACTATTAATTCAGGACACACCCCAGACTGAGTCATGAGATAACTAAGGTACTGTAAAGCTCAAACTCCAGTAGCTCTTTTTCATAAAAATTGTTACTTTAACAATTAGTATCATAAGGTATGTATCTTTATACCAAAACAGTTTTGTACAATTACTCCCCTGTATCGACTAATATGACCCAAAATGGAGAATTAATGTGAGACAGGAAAACTGACGACCCAAAGCTAATCTTGGAGGCTGAAACATCTGAATACCAGTAGGTATTAACAACAAAGTTTCAAACTTTAGGGATTGAACTCAGCATATATTCATAATTTGGAATCCGGTGTGACACAAGATCATCGATGGCATTTAACAATGAAAACCAAGGAAAGAAGGCATCTTTATAGAGACATGCAATTGTACATCATCAAACAAGGTGTACTCGACTCGACTCAAGCAGCAAGCATACCAAATAGTCTGGATAGAGCCATGCATGAGAAGTATTTAATTTATGAGGATCGGGTTCAATAATCATCATGTTCAAAATAGCAAACTGTAATTCATCGAATTGAACGACACCAATATCACACGGATCATCATTAATATCGGCATTCACAACAATGCTCAAGTATCATATTCCTCATGAAATATCACAATTTATAACATAGAATTGTGGGAAAAAGAGCACCTACCTCGTACAACAAAAATCCGATCTTTCTTTTACGCGAGTAGTTTCCTTCGAATTACCTCCCTTGCTTTCGCGATCCAAGCACTACGGCTCGCACCACCACCACTTAGATCACTGCTGATGGCTGAAAGGAGAATGGACGAGTCACACTTACTGGTGGCACAACTCCCAAGGTACCAAAGGGATGTCGGCCTCTCAATTGAAGTGTTTAAATAGCAAGTGTCCTATTCTCCTAGGACACATCTCTACCGTAGATCCGTTCTTCATCTATGGCCACGAAAGTCCAGCAAAACCAAGCCTCACACTTGCCCAAGACGTGCTGTCACGCCCCAAATTTTATTAAACCCAAAATATGCGGAAGTGATAATCCAATAAAGGTTGTTGGGTATAAAATCTGAGACGGACCGAATACTCGAATCATCACATACCCATTTCCATACATGGGTTTTGCAGGATCGTTGACTTAAATAACATGGTACATATGAGTTTTTCCGGTGTTTGGTGATAGCTTGGTTTGCTGATTTTCCAAAACCTGATTATTGATTCCTTATTTCCATAATACTTTTGATATTCGATCTTCTTTACTTTGGAATTTGTTAATCCTTTATCAGTGGGGTTTTTGGTATCCTACTGGGCATTTCATACGAAATACTCATGCATCCCTCGATGCAGGAATTAAGAAAGAATGATGCTGAGCAGGAGAAAGTAGAGGATGACTGCAGATTTGGAAATGAAGATTTTTATTTCAGTGTTTTAGTTGTTGAACTTTGTTACTTGTGGCCTGTGTGCCTGGCTTTTTATTATTGTATTGATTGAAGATTATTTATTTCTGTAATAATTTAAACTATTAGTGTTACAACTTTGTTATTTATAATTCGGGTACAATGAAGTGTAAAGAGTCAACAACTTCTGCTCACTGGTCAGTCCACTTCCCCTATGGACATCTATGCTAGAACATCCTAGAGGTTCTTCAGAGGAACCCGGCCATGCGTCTAGGGATGCTGGCCCCATCGGTGCTTACGGACACAATGGGTGGAGACTGCAGACCTTCCGTAATGTCATACAGTCTAAGCGCACGTGTTGCCGTTGTCGGCTGAACTACAGAGGTTCATAAAATCTGAGATCACAGACGATCTTGCAATGGCTCTGGACCATACTAGGATTTCCACTCGAAGAGTTCTATCATGACTCTTGTGGAAGAAACAGTTTCCATAGGTTCAAAGATCACTGTACGACAACAGAGGTTGTATGGAAAATAATCAAAGATTTCACCTTGAGAATAAACTCTTATAGGAATGCCAACAAGATGACAATATCTTGAAGTAACCAAGCAATAAGGACTCAAGTTTCCGAACTTATCATCAACACGTGACTCACAAAAGAAGTAGTTGTAGCGCTCATCTTCCCAAGCTCCACTCAAGTCGTTGGGGTTAAAATGGTAACTTTACTCATCTAAGATCTTCGATATGCAAGGCCCTAGGTATGAATTCCAAATACTGAATGTAAACTCGAGAGTTTATGAAGAAAATGATTAACTAGAGTTTAGAGTAAAACCCTAATTAAGGATTTCTATACCGACCACTACGGTGAGCCGTAAACTAAAAGGGAAAGACACTAAGGTTAGGACTCGAACCCCTGGTCTCTCTCTTATAGGAAAATTGTACTATTATATTAGTTGTAATTCTGGTCATTTTGAGTTTATTTGTATTTAAATTAAATTTATAAATCAATTAATCCCGTGATAATAATACTAGTGAATTATCCTTAATTCATTGCACTGCCCTATGTACAGCAGTACAATTTCAGCACTAGCTACGACTTTTACTGAGTGAATCTGAATCTATAATTTTTACTGTAGGTTTCCTGATGAGTCTATTTTACATCCCAATAGAGAACACATTTTTCTGAATTTTATAGAATTAGTTATTCATTTTCTACTACTGACTGTCTGTGCAGGAAATTCCAGACCGAGGCTTAATTAAGTCTTCGGTTTGCCCTTTATTATGTTCATTAATCACATCTATTAATCACTTCTGATATTACTAATTATCTCTCTGTTCCACCTAGGCATGATATTTGTAATAATTAATAGCAAGTAAATTTTCAATATAATACTATGTCTTTATCACTTCTACAAACTGTTTTTATGCCTAATCATGATTATCATCTATTCAATAATTAAGACCCTTAATTTGGCACGAAAAGGAACATAAATAACACAAAAAAGCAGAGGCCTTTACCTCTGGTCAGAAGGGTATCGACTTGTATTTTACAATATTTTAGACATTTAATCCTTCACCTTCTTAATTATCATGAATCATTACCCGATCTAATGATTAATATAATTTAAACAACAAGAAATGACAGGAAAGTAAGACTATAATCTCTGGACAGCACGAAGTCAGATCCATAGGGAAATGAACGAGTCAATTACATGCTGACTAAGGAGAGAGGAATTCATATCTAAGACTTTGCATATCGAAATATGCATTCAAGTATTCAAATGGACCATGCATATTCCGGACATAAATAAAGATATGACATTTTTCAATTCACAAGCATCATCCTCATACACCAATGAACAACAGACATAAACATGTATGAAATATCATCAAGACATGCTATTCAAGCCAAGGAAATTGGATAAAAATGCATCCTACCTGATTTGAAGAGAATCGATACGTTATGCGCGTAAATCGGTTCTCCGGGTAGACTACGCTTCCCTTCTCCACGAAACCACTCCACAAACCACCGGAGAGCTCCTTGAACGTGGTGCGCAAGGCTGCCCACTACTGCTCCTCTTCTGGCACGTCTCCCAAAAATTGCAAAGGAGAATGTCGACCCCTCTAATAGCATGTATATATAGGACATACACAAGTCCTAGTTGATTCTCCACCGTCCATCTCACCACGATCCAAAGGCTACCAAAAGGTCCAGCCATTCCACAACAGCCAGGACGCCCTTCCCCTTAATTTGCTTTAGTTACAAATCCCTTGATTAAGGGGAATTAACTCAATCCCTTTAATTACCTAATTAAGACCTTATGCAGTTTCAATTAGCAAGATCTAACCATCTTGATAAAGGGCGCCAAGCTTGATTAGAATATGCCCTCAGCATCTTCCATAACCCTCCTTGAATGCCGAACATAACCCCCTTAATTATTCCCAAATTAAATCCCAATTTAATTAAATTGCCAATTAGCTACCAAGTAGGGTTTTTAAATTCAAATTGTCTCCCAAATTTCAATCCCTTGATTAGGGCTAACTAGGTAAGACACGTCCTCCAAAGATCCCCCAAAATCAGCCCAAGAGGTTCCCAACGGATTTGCCTCGAAAATCATGAAATTAACGGCGATCGATCAGTCCGTATACGCGATCGATCGTCTCCCGATCGATACGCTACAACTGCGATCGATCGTCTCCCGATCAATCTATCATAAACGCGATCGATCGGTCTGACGGAAAAATTAAATTTTTAAATTTATTTTTAATGAGTTTTCTAGAACTCAAAATTACTCCCTTGGGTACAAAAATTCCACTTTATTAATATAAAATTTACGGTCGCTACACGTGCTCCCCTCAATCAACTCTTCATTAGTTAGGGTTTCCTTCAATTAAGGAGTTTCAAAACCTTAATTCGGTTACACCAAGCTTTAGGCAATTTCCAAAATTGAATTCAATCTTCCACCATTGATTGCTACCCAATCTAAGGCCACGATCTGTCACAAATCAAGGCACGATCTCCCTTTTTGAATGTGGTCAATCCACTATCTCAATCGGTTAAAAATCCCCTTTAGTTAGGGTATTAAGTGCATTTAGTTAGTTTCCATAACTAACCCAAAATCTCCCTTAATTGATTCCCAATTGGCATGATCCTCTTCATGCCACACGTCAAACCATTATTTGGATTGAGTAACCTAATTCCAACCTTAAATGACGCCCTAATGCCAACCCTTAGATATCTCAATTTCTATAATTAAGATTTTCTTTCTAAGGATAATGCCAATTAAAACCAGATTCGGAATAAATTCGAAATTCCCTCTTCTCCTTGATTCTTTCTCCACTACAACTAACCAAACCTTAACATGCCAACCACGTGCACAATGCCCTAGGCGCTGTGTCCACGTGGCTCTGGCCCTCAGGTGTTCCTGCGTCTGGTGCATGGTACACAGATGGATGGCTCCTATGTCCCGCGAATGGAGTGTGCCGTAATGCACTGCACAACTATAGTACCACATCACTAATTCAATTTAATAACTCAAAATATTCAAATGAATCTCTACACATTGGACTCACACCATAGAAAATCGTCTCGCCGATATATTGGTATCGGCCATAAACTGATACATCGATACCAATTAATATCGTTTTTTCAAAAAATTCCAAATATCCGATTTCGGACCGATATATCGGTATTTTTTGAATTAAAAAATTATTTTTAAAAAAAAAATTTCAAATTTTTTTTTTTTGAAAAAAAAACCTTTCATGTTTGTTTTCTATCCAAATATGCATATTTTGAAATTTATTCTTTGTTTCAATTAGTATAACTCATTTTAGAAGTTAGATTGTGAAAATATACGGTAAAAACTAGTTTTTGACTACCGATATTTTTTTACACAATATCTCCGATATATCTCCGATCTTTCATCTCTTTGGTCGACCGATATTTTACCGATATCCGATACGACATTCCATGACTCACACCATGGCGCCAGGCCCCCACTCTTGGCGTTAGGTGCACTCAGCCCTTGGTGCCAGGGCAACCTCAGCGCCAGGTTGAGCCCAGCGCCAGGGCTAGTCATCGCGCCCTAGTGTACTGCCTAATCAGGTTTATCAATTCTACTCTTCTTTAAGCATCACAAACTAAATCAACACACCAGATTAAAAGATTTAAAAACAGGCAGCAAAACTTTCCTATTTTAGAAGAGTTTCCTAAAATAACAGTTTTGGTAAACTTACAGAATTTTCGAGTGTTACATAAATCGTGTAATAAAAGAGATTAATTAAGTATTGTTTAAGAGTAGTGCCCTCGGCCAGAATTAGTCCTGTGCCGACAGACTATAATAGAAAAATTGTAACTAAATGTAGAAAATTTGAAAATTTATACTGTAAAATGGGTTAGAATCAAGAGACATGGGGCTGGCTGTCATAAAAATTTTAGATCAGAATAGGTTATGTACAGACCGTGGTAAGCTTGGAAAGGGAATTGTTATGCAGATATCAATATATTCCTGTATTGTTCAAACCTTATATTATATTAACGCTATTTAGCACAACTAATTATAAATAGTTTTAATTATATAAAACCCTGAGAGATGGAGTCAGTAATGTTTATAATTGATTAAATCCAGAAAAAGAGTCTTGTTGAACTGAGTCATGCCTTGTGGTGCATTGCACTACAAATCTGCTATCCTTTGAAACAAATCTTGAAATCTGAAATTCTCTGTTAGGGTTTACCCTTTTAAACCCTACCATCTTGTCATTTATGACATATAATCCTCGTTATTGTCAGAATCAGTGATGGTCTTGATTGGAGCTATGCATGGCCAAGGCGTTAGTGAGTCATTTCTGATGAGTCTCAGTTTTGAGTCATCCTGTGATTGAACATTGAAAATTCTTTGGTTACTCCTATGTGAGTCAATCCACATTGAGATATTGAGAAATCCAGTGTACTCCTCTGAGAGTCTAATTTTTGAAGATTATGGTCTGGGTCTCTAGATGAGAGAACCTTTATTATTTCTAGATTGATTCAGTTATATGTAAATTGTTTCTCCACTAAGAGTTTTTAATGAACGCTCTTAGAGTGGAATCATAGTATGCTCACGAGCCATTACTAGATCCTTTGTGATCTCAGATTATATAATGAACCTCTGTAGTTCAGCCGATGACGGCAACGCGTGCGCTTTAGACTGTATGATATTACGGAAGGTCTGCAGTCTCAGCCCATAGTGCCCATAAGCACCGATGGGGCCAGCATACCTAGATGCATGGCCAGGTTCCTCTGAAGAACCTCTAGGATGTTCTGGAATTGATGTTCATAGGGGAAGTAGACTAAATAGAAAGCAGAAATTGTTATCTCTGACACTCTGGATGTTTGAAGTCAGTATTCATTTCTATTTTCCTCCCAACACACTGTACGTTTAGAGTTTTGAATTTAAATACTTGTCTATTTATTGACCGTTGATGGTCCTTGATGATGATTATTATCCAGGTAAGTAAACTCTATATTTACTCATCCTGTCATCGTTAAAAGTGTCTTCATTTCTCTATACCAAATTATCAGTATTCCTATTGCTTTTTGTTTGTGGGTTTTCTTGGCTCCTACTGGGTATTTCTTTCGAAATACTCATGCATCTCTTGATGCAGGAATCAAAGTGGAAAAAATCTGACAAGGTACGTTCGATGGAGCTTGATGGTGGAAAGATGATTGAAGTGAATTTAATTTTGTTATGTTTTAATATCTTGTTCGTGGAGAATTGATCAGCCTATGTGCTGAATTAAGTTTGATGTTTGGTATTTGATTATTGTAATAATTTAGTTAAACTTGAGATTTTATTATTTAAGATTTCTGTTAGCGGATATTGTTTATCATTCTAGATCCTGTAATTCTCCCAGTTCTTGCTGGAAACATGCCTTGATCACAAGAATTCCATCATGAGGTGATTCAATATCAACATACATAATTACCAATATATAATACATTGCCACATACAAACACTTAACATAATCCATACACTTTCATCATCAATTCCACACCTCCCATAACCATTACAATCATTAAATAAAGTAAAAACATTGAAATTTGCAACATTTTCAAAATTTGCCGAACAACAAATCGATCGGCCATTAACGCCCGATCGATCGCCGGGCTTTTTCTCCCTTTCGAAAAGTCTAAAACTGAGACTCCATTAGAGTGACTTAAAACCTTCATTCACGATCTCAAACACTATAAAAAAACCCATCAAACCTTCAAGAACATCAACTTATATCATTCTAAGATAAAACCCTAAGAAATCGAAGTAAATGATTAACATTTATTAAACCTACCATTAGAGTCCAAATCAAACAACTCCCATTCAAGAAAATCATGGAAAGCAATATTTTTACCATTCAAAGCTGAGATTGAAGAACCCATTACCTTTCCTTGTTGAGAATGAACCTTCAACCTCTTCCAACACCATCCAAAAATATGATTTTATGTTAATACACAACTAATCTCGTTTTAGTTTTAAAAAATCAAAAGTAAACCCTAGATCTAGAGCTTTGGAAGCATAAAAATACGATTTTGCAGATTATGGCTTGGAAAAAGAGAGGTAAAACAGTGATTTTATGCTTTCAAAATAGATTGAAACAATGAAGTCAAGATTAAGAAGGGTTTAAGGAAAACCTAGAGAGGAAACAAAGATTAAGCTAAACTCACCTCTAATTCTTTCCTTTTCGGGCCTAATGGGGGATTAGGCTCTAATCTCCTGGCCAAGCCTATTCCAAATTTAGAAAATGGCACAGTACTTTCATTTTATAGAAGAGGGTTGGGGTAAACCTAAGTGAAATGTGGGGTAAAATAGAGTTTTTAACTAAAATAAGGAAATTTGGCAATTTAACCCAAAATTAAGCCCAGAATTTTTTTATAGTATCTTCCATTGATGTCCGGGGCATTTTGGTCACAAAAATCTAATTTCGTCTGTGGAGCCCATAGGGGTCCTGTCAAACCCTAATTTTTTAGAAAAATTGGTGAAAAATAAAAAAATCCATTTAATTCAGGTTTGATCCATTATTGACAAGAGTAAAGTAGGTTTGAATGAGAAACTGGAATTGTGGAGGGAAGCTCTAGAATCAAAAGGTTTTAAAATTAGTATTACTAAGACAGAGTGCGTGGAATTTATTTTTAAGGAAGGTAGAACTATAGATAGAGCCTTAGTTGAAATAGATGGGCAAGAAGTGTAAAGGTGTGATCAATTCCGTTACTTAGGATCCATTATCCATAAAGAAGGGGATATTGATAGTGATGTGGTTCATAGGATTAATGCGGGGTGGGTAAAGTGGAGGGCAGCCTTGTGAGTGTTGTATGATAGGCGTGTTCCGAAAAGGCTTAAAGGCAAGTTCCATAAGACAGCCATTAGGCTTGTAATCCTCTATGGAGCGGAGTGTTGGGCACCAAAGAGGAGTCATATAGATAAATTGAATGTAGCCGAAATGAGAATGTAAAGGTGGATGAGTGGGATAACTAGGAGAGATAAGATTATAAATGAATATATTCGGGAGAGCCTAGGAGTAGCTCATTTAAGGGAGAAGCTGAGGGAATGTAGGTTGCGTTGGTATGAGCATGTGCAAAGAAGACCATTAGATGCCCCTGTGAGAAGATTAGAAGGGATACATGTAAACGAGGCTAAAAGAGGGAGAAGGATACCTAAGAGAACTTGGATGGAGTTAATAAAAAAAATTTGACTTTACTATCTCTTACAAAAGAGGTAGCCCAAAATAGGCTTGAATGGAGGAGTAAGATCTGTGTCACCGACCCCAAACAGTTGGAAAAAGGCGCTATTTGATTATGATTATGATTATGATAATTCAGGTTTGATCCAAAATCACTTAAAACTCATGATTGTGAAGTTGGTTTTGATTAAAACATTTATAAACTCAATTATTTTAAAAAATAACTAAATTTAATAAAAAAATGTTCAAACTACACGATAATCGATAAATAATATTAAAATAAACTGTTTCAAGATGAGGGTCCTTACATATTGATCACAAGGATGCATATATACATGCATATAACAAACTCATCTAAGTTTCTTTCATGAAACGATTTCAATTTGATATCAACATCAGTACAAGGCTATGAAATCATTCATAATATCATTCAATACGCTGATTATACTCATCCATAATTCATTAGAAAAGAATGTAGGAAAAATCATCCTTCCTCTTGAACGCACGATTCAATTGATCCCTCGCGCACGTCTAGACCCCCTCCTCGCGATGCCTCCTTCGTCTCTTCGATCTAACGCAAATTAGGGCAAGGAAGAAGGAAGGTGTATTGTTGGTTTGGGAGAATTGAGAGGAGAAGAAGAGAAGAAATAGAACACTCAAAGCACACAAGAGGGTGGCGTCCAAAAGAACCCTCCTATTGTAAGGCTTAAATAGGTAGTTACCTATTCTAGTATGGCTCATTCTCATCCCTTAGATCTTTTACTCGAGTTAATCCCAACCATCCAAATTCAAACTCTTTCCAATTTGCCAAAGATGTGCTCCCCAATTTGCTCCTAAATTAGTTATGGTACCACATCTCATTAGGATCCTAAATCTCCCAATCGATTTCAATAACTACTTATGGTAGTTTCCAAATTCCCTCCTACCAAGTGGACGCCCTTTTCAAATTTGGCACCTACTCTGATTGGCTAGGAGAAGTCTTGGGAATTTTTTTTTTAATTCTGATTGGTCCTTCCAAAGTTTACCACAACCAACTTAGGTAGTTTTCCTATTTGACCACAATCTCATCCTGGTTTACCCATAGGAGCCCAAATCAAATCTTTCACCAAGATCTTCTCTCATGTCCAAAACTAATCACGTCATAACAAGTCACTCGCGTGCACAACACCCTAGGCCCTATGTCCATGTGGATCTGGCGCTCAGGTACTCCTGCGTCTGGTGTGTGGCTCACAGATGAGCGACTCCGATATCTTGCGTACACGATGCTCCACTCCGTTTTGCGCGAATCCTGTACCACATGTCTAAACTGTTTGGTTTCAACCACAAGAGTAACCACATGTGACATAACCCTGCTATGGCACCTAGGTGACCCTAGCGCCCAGTGTATCTAGCGTCCAGTGTTTCTCCGGCTTCTGTCACGTGCAAAACTTACCAAACATAACATCTATGATCCAATTTAATAAATCAAGATACTCAAACATGTCTAGACACTTTGTACTCGTACCCTGGCACCTGACCTCCACTCCTAGCATCACGTGCACTCAGCCCCTGGTGCCAGGCCAGCCTCAGCGCCACGTTGAGCCCAGTGCCAGGGCTAGTCCTCGCGCCCTAGTATCCTGTTTAATCTGGCCTATTGATTACAAAATCTCACAAGCATCAAGATAATAATTTAGCATACCATATTATATGACAAGACCAAAAATAAACACAGGCAGCAAAACTTTCTTATTTTAGACCAGATTCCTAAAATAACAGTTTTAGTAAACATACCGATTTTTTTTTCGGGTGTTACACAGAAGCTTGCCAGTGGAGAGATGGCATTGTATGGCAGGTACAAACATTTTCGGCAATTTTTTTGGGTCAAACGATCTCTTCTACCCACAAGTAGGCATAAAAAGCTTGCTAATGTGGTCCGAAAAAGCACTTTCACAACCACCTTATTCTATTGCGGAAGTGGTTCGATAACCCATAATTATTTTTTTATTCCCACATTCTAAGAACAAAAAAAATTAAAATTTTGTACCGAGAAATACTTTTAGAGTGTACAGGCAAATGTTGCCAAAATTCTCCAAGTTCAGTGTTTCTACTCGCTATTACCAAAGTCCATGTCTCAATTGCATCTGCATTCGAACCCACGTTAGCAATGCAATGTGTTCCCAGTTCACACGACAATCAGCCACTTAGAGCACTGTATCCAGCTATCAACTTTTCTATGTTGGTTATAAACCTTGTTTCACTGGCTTATAGTATCAATAAAAAGCAAGGAAACGGTGAATGGGCACGTGCCATTTTAGGTGCACAAATTCATTGAACGGCCTTCATACTTGCCAGCCTAAAGCCCAAATGTGCCCCATGTCCCACCTCTACAATTAGGGGTGTTCACGGATGTTTGCCATCCGTTCATCCGTCCGTGTCTATGTCCGTTAGTCAATTTCTCTTCTTCTTCCATGCACACACGGACAGACCACGTTTGTCAAGCTATTGCAGATGCGGACAATATGTTATCTGTGTGTCCGCCACAATTACTCATTTACCTCCATTTATTTTACTATTTACCCCATTCAATCTAATTTAATATTAACAAGTTAAATTGGTGAAATATTTTTTAATTGTGATAGCCTGTCCAATTTAGATGCTATTAAGTTTAAATCTTTCATCATTAACATATTAAATTTATATTAGATATTTAAGTTTAAGTGCGGCCTATTAATTATTTGAGCCTATGTTTCCAATATTCATAGACATTACATTTAATAGTAGGATTTTATTAAAGTATACATGCTCTCACGTGAAATTTGAAAAAGGGAATTTATATAATAAATAAAAAAAATCCGAAAATGATGCACTGTTCAAAATATCTCCAGAATAGGGTATATGACAAGCCACGCAAGTGGCTTTTTTTTTAAAAACTGACTTGAAAGTGAGAGCGTGGCATTTTTTCAAATTGAAATGCGTGGGTTGTCGGTTTTGACCAACCTAGCGATTTTTGTCCCATTTTAAAGGGTCAATCACATCAATGATGTATATCTTTCTCATTTTTTATCCATTTTCGTCAATTTTTTGTTCATTCTTCTTTATTTTTAGTGCTCTTTCTAATCATCATGATATCACAAAGATGTTCAGCCATCACATGCTATTTATCGAAAAAAATATCATAAAAATTACGATAAATAGTATGTGATAGCTCAATATCTTTATGATATCATGATGACTCTAAAAATAAGAAAGAATGAAACAAAAATGAAAAAAAAATGGATCAAAAATTAGTGATGCATCGTTTAAATTTGTCCCATTAAAATAGCTCAAAATAATTGGCGTCAGTTGATTCTCTTTAAAGATCTATCCTACTTTAAAGGGGAGATACCTTCAACGATATATATATATCTCTCTCTCTCATTTTTTATCCGTTTTCACTTTTTTTTATTCTTCTTTATTTTTAGTGTTATTTCAAATCATCATGATATCATGAAGATGTTCAGCCATCATATACTATTTATCGTAGTTTTTATAATATTTTTTTTGATAAATAGCATGTGATGACTGAACATCTTTGTGATATTATGTTGACTAGAAAGAGCACTAAAAATAAGTAAGAATGAAAAAAATTGACTAAAATGGATAGAAAATAAGAAAGATATGCATCGTTGAAGTGATCGCCCCTTTACAATGGGACAAAAATCGCTAAGTTAATCAAAGGCATCATTCAACCGATGCCTCTCTAACCACCTTTTCACTTTAATTTAAAAGGCATCGGTTAAAAAAACAACCATGCAGGTGCCCTATCCTGGAAATACTTTGAACATTGTTTAATTTTTGTAAATTTTTTTTTAGGATTTATTATATAAATTCTCGATTTGAAAACCATACTTAGGGGCCGTTTGGGGCGTGATTATAAGTAAAAAATAAGAAAGATGGTTGGATACCTCTGTAGATGTTTTATTTTTAATCATACCCAAACGGCCCCTTAGTATCATTACATAAGAAAGTAATTTAATTAAAAAAAGTAAGTAATTGTTAAAAACCTCTAGTCCAATTGTGAATGTTTTGTCCCCTTAAACCCTAAAATCCCAAGTTCCACAAACATCTAGAACCTACTAAAACCCTAATATCTCCCCCCTTCCCCATTCCAAAAAACCAGTCTCTGCTTCCCTCCTCCTGCGCAAGAAACCCTAAGAGAACAATGGCGAAGCGGCTCATCCCGAGCCTCAACCGCATCCTCATCGAGAAGATAGTGCCCCCCTCCAAGACCTCCGCCGGCATCCTCCTCCCCGAGAAGACCAACAAGGTAAAGATCCCTCATTTCGCCCAAACCCCACATTTTTCTGCCATTTCGATCTTGGCCTTTTCTTGATTGTTGGCTTCTTTGTGCAGCTGAACTCCGGAAAGGTGGTGGCGGTCGGGCCCGGGCGGCTGGACCGGGACGGGAAGACCATCCCGGTGGGCTTCAAGGACGGGGACACGGTGCTGCTGCCGGAGTATGGTGGTACGGAGGTGAAGCTCGGGGACAAGGAGTTTCACCTGTTTCGGGATGAGGACATCTTGGGCACCCTCCATGATTGATAAGGAGTTCTCTGTTTGTTTCTTTTTGGTTGTCTGATTTCTATGCCTAAATGCGGAAAAATGCGGACTTTTTGGTAGATGTATCTGACTAGTTAAGAATTCATGAAAAGCGTTGAGCAACTTATATTATATCGAACTTCTTCACTATGGTTAGCGCGTATGGAAATGATTTTGGGTTCTCGGTTTGTTTCGTTTTGGTTATCTAATTTCTATGCCTAAATGCGGAAAAATGCGGACTTTTTGGTAGATGTATCTGACTTGTGGAGAATTCAAGAAAAACGTTGAGCAACTTATATTATATCGCACTTCTTCGCTATGGTTAGCGGGTATTGGGCTGATTTTGGTTAATCATTGGCTTGATGCAAATTTGAGGTATAATTGTGCTATGGTTTGTGCTTCGGTTCGCAAAGCCTGCATTGATTGACTATGCCATTCAGCTGATTATCTTTTGGGTTCTTTCTTTCTCTTAATTTAGTTGTCTCATTTTATGGCCAAATGCGGAAAATTGAGTTGATTTTAGTAGTTTGATTTCTATGCCTAAATGCGGGAATATGCAATCCTTTTGATAGATGTATGTGACTAGTGGAGAACTGAGGAAAAGCTTTTAGCAACTTAATTATCAATTATTATAGTATCTCACTTTTTTACTATGGTTAGCTGGTGTTGGAATGATTATGGTTGATCTGGTTGATCTTGGGTGTGATATTGTTTAATATTTAGTCCCGTTTATATGAGGCACCTCGAGCAGTCGCATTTTGATCTGAAGGGGCAGGTGGGTTTGGACCATCCATCTGCCTCTACTGCCGTCGGCTCTTGGTGACTCAGGTCACACAGCTGTCTCTCATAGAAACTTTTTCCTCATAGAAACTTTTTCCTTAGTAAATTTCAATTATAATTATGCTATAGTCGTCTTATGGTTTGGTTGGCAAAGCCTGCTTTGATTGACGGTTAGATTTAGCATTGGTAAACATTAAATGGTTGACATTCTTTTCCATGTATTTTCAAGTAGGAATTAGGAAGGACGTTTTATAGGTGCGATTGTTATGTGATTTTGTGCATTGTTGATCTAATGGCTCGAGTCTTGTAAAATACCAATCTTTGAGCTCTTATTTTTTGGAACATGATCTTTACTTTATTGTAGGAGGCTAGTTTTATGGGTGCCTTCTGTTTTGTGATATTATTTATTGTTGTTTTGATGACTCAAGTCTTCTAAAGATGCCAATGTTTGAGCTGCCTTTTCATTTATTTCTACTGATAATTTCTAGGATTCTCACTTTCTCCCATTTTTGTTGTCTGATTTTTAAGACCAAATGTGGAAAATGTGGTCTTGCGTTTTAGTTATCTTATTTTTATGTCTAAATGTGGTCTTTTCGATAGATGTATCTGACAACCGAGAATTGGAGGAAAAGCTTTTAAGAACTTAATTATTCTGTCGCATTTTGTCACTATGATTTTGGAATTATCATATTTCTCCCGTCCTGTGATTTTGGAATGATCATATTCCTCTTTAGATGCTTCTTCGAGAAAAGGGGACAGTCTTTGTTTTAGATGCTTCATATGGTCAATTTAAGTGGATTTTGAACCTCTTCTCCAGTTGGGGTTCCACCATCCAACAAAATTAAACTTTTTTCAAATGGAGCATCTAAAATAGGACGGAGGGAGTATTTAGCAAATTAAATTAAAATTAGCTATCTCTTTCATAAGAGTTGCTCAAAACAAAAAAAGGGCAAAATAGAGGCTACTTGATTATGATTATAAAACAGGACAGAGGGAGTGATTGTGCTATGGTCCATGGTTGGGATTGAAAAGTGTATTTTGATGACCGGTTCGTTGTTCCTGGTGCAAAAGGTCAGTGTGTGATGTTCATTTGTACGGATGAAATGAAGTTCATTTTTAACGCTCAAGCATAAAACAGCAACAAGGAAAGAATTTATTGTGTGCATGGTGTAAATTTGGTTGAGCCAGATTCTTTATTTCATGATGCAAAAGTTAGTAGGAAGGAGTATCACTGAATTCAGTAGTCGCATTTTTTTAGTGCTAATATATTCCAAATGAAGAACATTTGAAATGATTGTTACTAAATGGATTGATGTTCTAAATATATCTTAACAAGTTGAGATCATCCGGTTGTCAAGATTACTTTGTTTTGTATAATTAATGTACGCATGGAACAGAAGTGGGTGTTCGGCATATAAAATTATAAATGGGATGAGTAATGCTACATACCCCCCTCATCCTCTTTCTTTCTCTTATGCAGAAAGATTAACGGAACAGACAAGATGGTTATAGTTAGGACCTTCTTGATAACACTTTTTTGACATGGCATTGCCTTTTTGGAATCTAATCGAATAAAGACTGCAATTTACATCTCTGCTTTGTGCTTGTTGTACTTTTGTACTATAGTTTGCTTAGGGGCTTTGTTGTTGTGTGCGTGCTTGGGGTCCCGCAGCCATTTGTGTTTTGTGCATACCGGGCTCCTCTGTAATATATTCTCAATAAATTTCAAGCTGCACCAGAAATACTAGTGTATTTCATAAGTGTTAAATCCAAAGGATCGGTATGATACTGATTAACTTCAGCGGGAAACCTGCGTCCAAACTGCAGTAACCAGGCGAATCCTCCAAGGAATGTCGCAACATGTAGAGCCGGAGACAGATACCAGCAAGAGCCGTGCATACCATCTGCAAGACTGCAACGATGATAGGTGCCCACAAACGGCCGGGACCTCTACCCACCAGTTCAAGGTGAGGCACACCCATAGCACACCAGCATGGCTCGACTCCAACCTTCCAAATGAAAGTCTAGAGGCACACCCATACAAGAAGTAGACAGCGAGTGTTGGGAAGTTGACAACAGCGTGACAAGCTGCACTCGGCTAACCAATAACCCGGGATCGAAATCCCTGTTGTAGGGGAGAAGAGGGACTCAACCAAACGATCAAACACCACCACACCAAACTGAACATAGGACTGCAAAAAAAGTACACACACAACGAAGGACAGTTGAAGAAAACAAGAACGATGCAACAGGGTGGAAGAGAAGGCTGAAGTGGAGAGAGGAGGAAGGGAAAGGTGGGATGATGAAGAAACGACGAAAGGGAAAGGAGGTGACCAGTGTATAAGGGAGGCAGAAGAGACGCGGCGGAAAGGAGATGAAGGCCCCATTTGGTTGGCACTTTCCGCATTGGATTCTTGCGGAAAGTGCCGCTTTCTGCAGTAGCGCGTTTGGTAGCGCTACTGCGGAAGAATTAGACTTTGTAGTGAAGTCGACTTTCCCCCCGAAATTCTGGGGAAAGTCGACTTCTGGTAGAATCTCCTCGCGAGGAGATTTTGGCGAAGAAGCGCGAGCTCGGGGAACAAAGGTCTCGTTTTGCCCTTGGCCACTCGGCTCCCTTTCCCTTTCTCCACCGCTTCAACATGGAGGGCTCCGCCGCTTAGCACTTCGGCAGGGAGAAGTTCACCTTCCTCCACTGGCGACCACAGTCCCCATTTGACCTTTCTCCACCGCCTGGGCTTCGCGCTAGGGCAATACACGAGCTGAAGAAGGCGACCATCATCTCCCTCGCGCACGGAGCTCCTCTCGCCGGCGACCATCGTTTCCCAGGTTCTCCCTTCCCCCCATCTTATAATCATCCCTTACATAAAAAAAAACCTTCCAGTAGAAAAAATTAGATTTTTTGTGATTTTTTGAATCAGTAACTCACTTTCAGCCACTTATCACGATTGAGTTTGATAAATGTGTTGTATGAATCAATGGAAAATCAGGTGGCTTTAATTTGTAGAATAATTGTTTTTTGTTGATAAAATGCTGCAAAGAAAAAATTTATTTTTTAATCACTTACTTTCAGCCATAAACATGATTGTATTTGATCAATGTGTTGGATGGATCAATGGAAAATGGGGTGACTTTACTTTGCAGAAAAATTGGTTCTTCTTAGTGATATGCTAAAAAATTTAGTTGTCATTGTATATGTTTGATGAAATTCTGCAAAGAAAATTTTTTTTCACTCAATTTCTCCGTTTGGTTGCAACTTCTTGCAAGAGATGCTGGTTTTAAGAGATGATTTCTTCGAGAGAGGATTTGAGAGAGATTGAGAGGATGCTGGAGACTGGCATTGATATGGCAGGTCTTGTGGTCAAATCGGAGAGAATGAGAAGGTGGATGTCTCAAGATCTGGTAAAGTTTCCGGTGCTTTTTAAAGGCTAGGAAATGTAATTGCGCTTTTTCACTTTTGTTCAAGTTAGTTTGAAATGGCAAATTAATATGAGCTGGATCTCATGCTTTTGCTGAATAGCTTTCAATTAGAAGACCAATTGTAACATTTGAGCTTCTTCAGTTTGTGTTTGATTAAAGCTGATAAATCGAGGCTGGAAGTTAAAATTGGTTATGATTAGGTGCTGCCTGGCTATATGGCCAGGAATCAGGAATCTTTATAATAAGTTAACCCTACTAATCCCAAACACAAGATAGAAGTTTTAGAAGTAATTATGGTTCTACTTTGTTTGCAGATTCCCTGTAGATGAACAAATAAACATGAAATATGTGGTTGAATACTTTAAAGAGGTATACGGTTTTACCATTCAGCATTCACATCTCCCATGCCTTCAAGTTGGAAATCAGAAGAAGGCAAATAATTTGCCAGTGGAGGTTAGATTATTTGTTTTCCCTTCTGTTTTGGTCCTCATTTCTTTCTCTTATATGCAAAGTGCCCTCAATGTTATAGGCCTGCAAGATTGTTGAGGATCAACGATATACAAAAGGTTGAATGAGAAGCAGATAGCATCGCTGTTGAAAGTTACTTGCCAGAGACCGAGGGAGCAGGAAATGGATATTCTAAAGGTTTACTTCAACCGTATAACAAATCGCATTTGCTTTTGATCATTTCAGTTGGTTGGTTTTTTTATCAGTTAAACTTCAGTTCCTTATGTAGTTACTGGTCCAAAGTACATCTTTGCCAGATATTGTTAAAAAAGTATGGTTTCGGTTATACATACATTGATTGTTATATTTTATACAAGACAGTTCACCAGAATGACTATGATCATGATCCATATGCTAAAGAGTTTGGAATCAACATTAGTGACAAGCTTGCTTCTGTTGAAGCACTTTCTCTGTTTTTTACTTTGAAGAGCGTATCAGCTTCTACTGGCAATTTTGTTATTCTATTTGAGCCGTTTGAACTGTTTCGGTTGGAAAAAAAGATGCAACTTGAAGGAGCTGAAGCGCATCGACTCCATTCTTTTGATTATCTGAACTGTTACTTCAATGTCACGGATGATAATGAATAAGGCATTATGCTAGAATTATGGATAATGAGCTATCATGCTGTGGTTACGAATTATGGATAATGAGCTATCTGTCATGTGTTAACTCAATTGTAACTCGAAGTTTGGGTTTTTCTAATTACAGTTTAAAGGAGCTACGACAATGGGGGTATGACAAGGAGGCTGAACACAATTTGGATGTCATCTTGCATATGAAAACAGTTTTTTGTTGTTTGTTTTAGTTTTGCATATTCTCTCTATATTTGCAGTTCCCATAAATGTT
The DNA here is from genome assembly GCA_039654745.1 of Houttuynia cordata. Lineage (NCBI taxonomy): Eukaryota > Viridiplantae > Streptophyta > Magnoliopsida > Piperales > Saururaceae > Houttuynia > Houttuynia cordata. Next base: position 23,429,605 of record CM077505.1, read on the forward strand.
TGAATGTATTTATCCCAACACTGTGTTTTTTGAATGTATTTATCCTATTCAGCAAAATTATTTTTTGAAGTTCAAGAAAGTGGTGTTCAAAGCAAATCAAATTGGAGGATGTGCAGAAGTATTATGTAACACTTGGGAAACAATTGAAATACAGTATGAAAGCTGCTAGGCTTCCTTAATTCTTATGTTCTGCTTGATATCTTCTTACCTTTATATTTGTAAACTGCCTGCAGTTAAAACCTGGTGTATTTATAGCAATACAAGTAGAAATACTACCTCATCACTTGTCACCACCTTTTGATGTGGTTAGTTATCGTTTGCTTCCCCTAAGATGGAAAGTTGATGACGAAAAGCCACAGCAAAAGTGATGAATGAAGTGGTGATTTCAGCTGGTAGCAGTACTAAGGGAAAAGAACCGATATGCTTTTAAAGATGATAGTTCAATTTGCATTATAATTTACTTGTAGAAATCAGTACAATTTTAGGGGAAAGCTATCAGAAGAAAATGAAGAAGTTTGTGCTGAATTTGAAAACTTAAAAACTGAGGTAAATTGCCGATCCTCCATCTGATATGCCTCCGGAATAATATTCATTTTGTTAACTAATTTTATATGAATTGTATAATTTTTCTATTTCGAAGGGACCAGTAGTGTATGTGCATTCTGAATCTTCATGAAGTTAAAGCAGGAGGGGACAGATCCAAGAGGGGTAGTTTTATAACTTGAGGGGTAATTTTGTAACTTAAAAATCCAGAATCTGCTTTCTCCTTATGTTACTAAACAGACTACTCACCAGAAAGCTGATTTGTCCTTATATCCAACCAAACACACATCACTTCATAACTAAAATCCAAGAATCATAATACCCTAGATTCTGCTTCTTCTACTCCAAGAAGCTGCAACCAAACGGAGCCGAAGAGGTCGGAAGGAAATTGGTACTCTGTCCGGAGCTATAGAATTTAGTTTTTGAAAATGACCTAAACTGTTTAGTTCCGAATGGAGGGAGCATCTTAGATCGTTTGTATCCTACCCAAAACAATGGCCCGAAGCCTGCTCCTCAATGCTTTAGGGACTATTGTGCGTAATAAAATGCAACGTTTATAGTGAAACTCGTATGGTATGTGCAATTTTGTTGTCCGTTTGACAACCTTGAAGCATGACAAATGCTTCTAAGAAGTTAGGTATGTCTATTCACACCTCCATCGTTTCTAAACATAATCCACAACAGTTGTTTTTGGCAAAGCTTAGTGAAAATGGGGGCATAAATAGACAGCAAGAAGCGTATGGTAAGGTATGATCTATAGGCAGCTTCCAAATGTCGTGGTAAAAACATAAAACGTTGTTCTCCGCAGCCACTGTTACAAAAAGGATGAGTAGTTTACCGCCTCAGCGTATAGGTGGAGTGGGCTGGCTTGACCGCGTGGTTGTGAACAACTCGTCCTAAAAATGCATTACTGAAAAAATAATGGGACGCAAAGTAGCTCAATCTTCAGGGTAGCAAGAGAAAAGGTTGAGACATTGCTAAGCGTACATAACCTGAACTTCTACAGAGAGCAAATTGTAAAAGTAAAAAATGCCAAAAACCCGCTTTTATTCCTATCTTTCACCACTGAAAAAAATTACCTGTGGCACTTGGAGCACAAGAAGCATCTTCTTCTATTTCAACAGGTTCAAGCAATCAAGGCCGAAGTAACTATGTATTTGGTTCTTAATGGACAGGGCTCCTCAATGTGTAGAGACCAATGAACAAACACTCTATCATGCAAATCCTAGTAATATGCCATATACATGTCTATCAAAAAATCTACATTTTATGGCTAGATCCAAAAATTTACATTTGACATGCACATGGATACGTCTATCCAAGCATATAAATGACGGAGATAAATTTATAACTGCCTCTCGGTGTTGGAGAAATTCCATGTCTTCTGGCATAACTCTAACCACCCCATTAGCGAGTTTCTCAATTTGAGAGCTACAGGAAACATCAGATCCATTCTTTTCCCACCTAAAAGAAAGAAACAATAACTTTACAAACTAATCGAGGTTATCAACCCATTACTAGACAAAAAAAAAAGCAAAAAAAAAAAAACCATTACAAGAGAAAAATACAAAAATGTTCTCAGTCGCATGTGTAACTGATATATGATATTTAGCTTTGTCTTGTCTTAAATTTTGAAATTTTATATGAACCTAGCTAATCTTATTGAAAAAAATCACTCAATCAGCAATCATTTTCAATATCATTCATTATCACAACCCAACTATCTGGGTCCAGGAGAACTGGCTTCCCTGTATTCTGGACCATTCCATCCTCCAACTACTGAATTTTTTTTTCGAAAGTAGAAAATCTAATTAAGCGTTTTCAGTAATAATCTTTATTTATACAGTCTAGGGAAGCTAAAGCAGTAAACATTGTACTCACAATTACTAGGCTTCATATACAAGTAAACCGTGCAAGCGGTGTAAAAACTGCATAGGATTGCTGTACATCCACAGTATAATTTTAATTTAATTTCAACCGATGAGGTTCTGACAAGAATATTTCAGTTAAGAACTAGTAAGAAAGAGAGAAAAATCATTCTAATAACCAAAACAACAGGAGGTACTGCATGGTTAGGGAAAATCGGAATGGAGAGAAACTAGAAGATGAGAAACCCAAAAAAGGAAGCACACTAACCCCTGTTTAATGGCTGTAGGCATCCCACTTGCTCATATTTGGTTCTCTTCTTCGAACTTTGTTGGGCTCATCAAGTTTATTTTATCTTTAGCACAACCAGTTGCTTGTGTCTCCATTCAAAAACCTCTAAACAGGAAATGGATCATGCAAAACTAATAGCCTTCAACCGTATGCAACATTATGTGCAAGTTGCACAAATTTCGGCCTCTGAATTTTGCTTCTGGAAGTTCACATTAGGAAATTGCCCAATATCAGGTCCATCAATCGGTTGGAACTCATTATGCAAACCAACTGCAAAGTCATCTCGGTGAGCTCCACCACTTTGCAGGTAATCAGCGACCTGCAGTACAATGGTCAATCAGATAGGAAGACATGAGCTCTAGGGCCTTATTTGTAGTTTGTGCAGAAGTATTGTGATATTACATACATTATTATTTTTTATGCCATTAACTGTTGCACAAGAATTCAGAAAGGAAGATCAAAGAAAGCCAATATACATGGTTGGCCATTGCAATGCCACTTAAGGCTGCAGCTTCCAAGCTGGATCCCAGCAACCAATCACCACATATTCCAGCTCTCCCTTGAGGATCAAAGATGCAGGGGATTCCAGGAGTATTTGTTGGCAGAGCTGCACCCCTACATGTTCACCAAGCAATAATACAATCAACAAAACCAACAATTACTGCAATGGTAAAAAATCAACTTTAGGTATAGTCCCACACCACAGCTGCACACGACTGTAAAATGGCTGCATAAGTAAACCTTTGGGTAAGCCAAGAGCAATCTCAACACCCTCAAGCATGCTTTCCTTTACTTTTGCTGCTGTAGCACTAGGGATATTTTCCTGATAAAAGCCTAATTTATTAATCACAACTTTGAGTAAGAGGAAAAGCATAAAAAGTTTATCTTAGCATTGAAGACTGAGATAATAATATGTATCAAATAAGGTTACAAATAACCTGAGGAACTTTATTTCGTCTTCCAAAAGCAGCCGTGCTAAAAAATGTCCAACATTGTGGCCCACCACTTTCATTCGGAAGTAATTTTCTTGTGTTATTTGCCATCCACGATAGAGAATCAATCCCTTTTACAAATGCCCCCTCAAATGGTGTTTCAGGGGTTGGACATTGAATAGGAAGAGGATCTTCAAAAGCAGCAAGAAGGGCCCAGATGGAACTCAATTCCAGCCTCTATGTGCACCAGAAAAAAGTTGAGGTAATAATACAAACATTCATCTACATTCAAAATGAATAAATTTGAAGGAAAATACTTCTTCTGAAAACACCTTGGATAATACAGTATGGCATTTACCTTCATTTGTCTAGCGATGAGCGGCAAGCCAGATGATGACAGTAAACGATTTGCACATTTCCCTGTGCATAAACGAAAATCTTAAGCAAAACACTTGATCCTAGAAGGCAAAAAACAAGAACAAAAGAATACAATCATATAAATAAGTAACGTCGTGGTTCCTTGCAGCAACGACATTAGATTTTTTTTTTGCAAATAATCATGGATGGGGGAGCCAAAAAGAAGCATATTGCCCATAAGCTAAAGAATGTATAAGACGCTGTATTTCAATTCTCAATATATCTACCAAAAGAGTTCAATATAGCTACATAGCGTAAAAAAATCACTGTATGTACAAAGGCCCTTGTGGTAATTTGGCAACCGAGTAACTGAGGACGTTCACATCTCTGTGAAATCAAAAGGGACGATGCATCTTATTTTTCTTCCACCCAGGAAAACCATATGTAATTGGATTAGGTCAAAACTTTGATCTATACTAACATAAAAAGAGAAAGAGCGCTTCCACGGCACACCCATGAAACATGAAAAAATGATTATGCCAGTAGGTGCTAATGGTGTATATGCATCAGCAAATTCTAGGGAAAGATTAGTATAAGGTGGCATACCATTGTGTGCGATGATGATAGCATCAAACTTGCCCTGAGGTTTTCCATTCTCACTCAGATGCCATGATCCATTAAATGGCTCTAGTTTACTTATCCAGCATGGTCTAATTATCTCAGCCAAGTTAGTCTGCAGTAAACAGTGACATTTTGTAAGGAATGTGGAGCAGGAATTAAGTTATATGCATTTGCGATTTCATTTCCATGTTTCATTGTAATCACCACATGAAGAGCATACCCAACTTTTCTCTTGAAAAAACTAGTTCAAAGTCACAAACCATTACCAAGGTATCACGATTTAGATACATAATAACTGATACAAAATAGTACATAAAAATTTCTTGCCAGGATAGTGGAAGCTTTAATTATCATTTAACTGGCTCATTTGCAACATGTATGTTTTACTGCCTTTCTAGATATAACAATTAGAGGTCCAAAGACAAAATGGTATTCACAACCAAAATATCATTGAAATGGCATTTGAATTTGAAATATAACACAATGTAGATGCTTGCTTTCTTTGAAAACTACCATTGCCATATAGCAATACCACAAAGGAAGAAAAATAACTTTGTTTCATCAACTAAAGAAAAGAAGTTTGTTTCAACTGTCATCATAAGACCATTTCTATCCATCATTAAGACATCCAATGTAATCAACAGGTACGACATCCCTCTCCTATAACCATTGTCAAAGATACACAATTTATATCAATACCATTCAGTAGGAGTTAAGAGAAAACCACCTGAGAAATGATTGAATCTGCAAGCGGGCGCATTCCATTCACCCCTACATATCTTGTAGAAGACGAGGGGATCTCAACAAAATTTCCACCAGCGCTGAGCTCTCCAATAGGGCCTCTCCACTCCTGAGCCAATCCCCGCTCTACCCATGTGTCCACCAACTCACGAAATCGAGAATCCGATACAGTGAAATACTGAGCTGCATGGTCGAAAATCAGTGACGGAGGATCAATGATTCTTGTCCCCATCCTCCCCCCTAATCCATGCATCCCCTGCAAACCACCGAAAAAAATACCATGGGCCACGTCATTCTGACTATTCCACTCTTCACCTCATACATTTTTTCCAAAAAGCAGAAACATCAAGAAGTAATACTCTCTCTGTCCTCTACTCAGCATCTTAATAAGCAGAAACACCAAAATTAGTTTATTTTGAGAAACCAAACAGGACACTAAAGAGGGGACAGAGGGAGTATCATGCAACACAAAAGGACTTGAAAAGTAACCCCACAGACATGCAACTTAGATGATTCCTTAACTAATTATCCAAATACTTTCGATGAAACTTAGACATTTGGACCTGGAATATAGCACATTCATCAAATTATGCTACAACCAAAGTAAAAAAGGTAGAAACATAATTCTGTATTTTATTGTTAATTATAATCTTCACTCTTTGCTAGAAGAAACTTAAAAGTAAAAGATAGAAAAAAGAAACAAAATCATGTATTTGACAGTTCATTCTAATCTTCACTATATAGCTAAAACAATCTTATGATAGTAGAAACTTAAAAGTACAATATAGACAGAAAAACAAAATGAAATCATGTATTTAAATGCAACATTTTGAATTCTATTGGATCATGGATTTCATTAAGTGGAACAATCATGCTGGTATTCTCCTAAAGTGCTTATTATCTATTTATATCACTTTGTTTGGGAAGAAAGGAACAAGAGGATCTTTGAAGGCAAATCCAAGGCACATCATACACTTGCACAAGCAATTATCCGTCTTGCATTTGGAGTTCAAGATGAAATAAAAGAGAAATGCTCGTTCTTGGCTGATTTTTGGCTAAAGTAGTTACTTTTACTCCCTCCGTCCTGTTTTATATGCTCCATCTAGAAAAGAGGACAGTCCCATCTTAGATGCTCTATGTGGTCAATTTAATTTTGAACCTCTTCTCCCCCCACCCCCTAGTTGGGGTTTCCACCATCAAATAAAAATCAACTTTTTTTCCAGATGGAACATCTAAAACAGGACAGGGGGGAGCAAATTTTACACTACCTACTTTTTTTAGGATGTGGCAGATATTTCAGGACGGAGGTAGTATTAGTTTTCCTCTGTTTAGGAGGATTTGCTAAGGTCTTTCCCTTTCACTTTTTGTCAGTTTAAGGTTGTCTATGTATCTCTCTAAACTCTGTTTTGCTTTTCTTTTTTATTTACAAAATTCGTCAATTATCCAAAAAAAAAATCATGTATTTGACAGTTCATTCTAATCTTCACTCTATTGCTAAAATCAACCATAGAATAAAAAAAACATTGTAGATATGAACTATACTATACAGCAAAAGAACTCACAGTATCAAAGACAGTGGATCGAATCCCCCTCTTCTCCAAGAAAAGAGCGCAGACAAGGCCCGACATCCCTCCGCCGACGATTCCGACAACTGGGTCATCGGATATCGGTGTGGTGAAGACAAGCTGCTCCTGCATGAAGGTCTTCTTGATGGCAGACCTCCGAGAGAAGCCATGGGAGCGCCTCCCCGTGGGCTTCCGGCTGCCGGGTCTGTTCCTGATGGGATTGTCTGCCTGGCAGATAATAGGGGCCCTGAGGGTCTTGCAGAGGGAGTGTCTGAATGGCAATGGCCTGAATGGACAAAGGAATGAAGAAGAAGGAAAGGTGGCTGTTGAGCTCAAAGCTAGCATGATTTGTGTACTGTTTGGTGGCAACAGGGAAGATACACTGCAGGGATCTTATCCTCAGATTTGTTTGTGGGACTTTAAACTGAAGATCAGTTTGGTACTTTGGTTTGATGGCATTGTTCCTAAATATGGAACTGTGTGGACAATGGTAAAAAGTTTGACATGCGCCTTGGCTTACGCATGTTGGTGTGCGCCAACGCAATGTGAGTTGTGGGATTAAGATCTGGGGAGGGTCTGTGTTCATCCGCCATTGTCTGTGCGACAATGGACGTCCGTGGACACCTGAAGTCCAAATTTTTGGATTATCTACTTCCTAGTTCCTATACTAATAAAATCAAACATGTCCGGTCTGTTGTCCATACGGACCATCTGTTAAATTGTAAACCAATATAGATACGAACGGGTTAACGGACACATATGTCCGTGAACACGCCTAGATCTGTGGTCGGGTGACTCAAACCTGCCTGCCCCTTGTGTTAATGTGTGCTGCTGACAGGATGCAGTGCTGTGATGCATGACAACGTGCGTGAGATCGGGCACATATAGTTGGGATTTTATTGACAATTGTTGATGTTGAACTATTTAAAAAAACACAGACTTTGCTTCCTCACGATAAAAAAAAAGGGAAAAGTTTAAATGAGATCGCTCTCATATAGCTTATATGAGGCCACTTTGAATCGTAGCCCTTCGATCTTGATCTAACGGCTACATATAGCTATAATGATCTCACCCACTCCTTGATGTGACATACTCACTTACCCACTGATTTAATATCCATCATCCGATCAGAATCTAATGGCTATAAGAATTGGCCTCATGCTCCTTATATGAGAACCATCTCATGTAAACCCCTCTAAAAAAAAAATACAGGAAAAAGGGGTAAAATTCTATTTTTTTAGGGGCCTTAGTGTCCAATAAATTTAACTCATTTGCTTTTTTGGACGGAGGGAGTATTATCATTACTACTCCTTCCGTCCTGTTTAAGATGCTCTATCTAAAATAATGTTAGATTTTAATTGGATAGTGGAAACTCCGAGTAATGGGGGAAGAAGAGGTTCAAAATTATACACGTAAATGTACTATATGAAGCAACTAAAACAGGACTGTCCACTTTTCCAATGGAGCATCTAAAAGAGGATGGAGGGAATATATTATTAGCAATATTAGTATGATTATTATTTTGGTACAATCTCACATATTATTATTCCATAACAAAAAGGACGCTTTATATGGGACGAGGGAGTATCTTATAAGCCATTAGTGACACACAAGTCCCAGCTGATCAATCCCGTGAATTCCATAGACAGCAAAATTTGTCAAATTTTACCTCTTATAACTCTGTATGGACTACATGCACTTCCCATTTGCTATCTTCCCAGCTTGACTCTGTTTTAGTCACAAAAATCAGCTGCTCTTCTGTCTCATGCTCTCCTTCCATCACACTAACACTGTTTACTCATGGCAAAAGGATGCAACCATCTAGTAACAAAATCATTGCCAATTCACAAGTATATATACATATAACACATACTCTACTAAGCATTGCCATTGCAATTCTCCTATCCCTCTTGGTGGATCTCAATTTAGTAGCAATGAGTGACAATAATGACAAGAGCAAATTCATCTGCCTCATCAAGTTCACTGCCCAACTCTTGGAAGAGATCGTCCGCATTGCCGCATTGCCCGACCAATCTCGACAAGCTCCTGACTGCCGACAAGAAGCGCCGGTGTAGCACGCCGGAGGGACTCAAGTGTAGGACCGAGGACGAGTTTGAAATACTGATGAAGCCCCAGTTTGAGGACAGCAAATGGACACTGAGCACAAAATGGGGACACATGCTCGTTTGGGGCCTATTGGAACCGGACACTTCAATGAAGCTGTGGGCCTATAAGGATGCTTCTGATGATGGAGAGATTGTGGTGTTTGCTTTCATAGAAGTACCCAAACCTAATAACAACTGTAAAGATGAATCAGGCCCAATGCATAAGAAATCTTAGGAGCCTTTTGATATTGAAAGTCCTAGCCCCGAGCAATCTAACTCTATCAACTAAGAATCTAAGATAGTGGTACTTGATGTTGTTTTATGTTCTTTCTTCTTGCTAGGTAGAGTGTTGTTGTTGTTTGTGTCATGGTTATGAGTGTCATCATGCTGGGTTCAGTCTAGCTTTTTAAAGTATGTTCAGGTTTTGATCCCCCTTGTGTGTGGGCCGAGTTTCCACTAAAAACACATGATTATTCTTATAATTCCAAAATACCTAACTGATTGGAACAGTTTTTCTTGTTCTAATAATAGATTGGGAAAACTTATGATTGGCAAAATTCAAAAGGAGAATATTATAGATGTAATTAACATCTGATTATTTTGACATTGACCAACATATGTTCGGGATAATAAATTGTCAATCATCTTTTGCTGCCTTGCAAATCAAACAGAATCTAGTAGTACTATTAGACATAAGAACAATAAATTTAAGATTGGCTAACATATGTTTGGGACGATACATTGATATTCGTCTTTTGCAAAGGGGACAGAGGGAATTGCTTAAAAGTGGTTAAATATAATCTAGTACTATTAGACATAAAAACAGTAATTTCGTAACTAAATTCAGCCAACTCAATCTCAGATCTTTGCTAAGATAGAGTTGTCTAAGCTATCTTTACTGTTAGACATAAGAACAATAGTTGCATACGGTTTTTCTTGATACCTTAAATGAGTTCATTTTCCTGGCATTGCATGAAAAATAATTGTTTTTTTTTCGAAATCCAGAATATTTGTGTATAGTTGGTTCCATCTTTCTAAACTTAAAATCGTTTGGCTTAAAGCTAGCTATAGGTTGCCCATAAAGGAGAAAAGAGAAGATAATCTTAACTTTTTCTCGTTTTCTTTCTTTTTCATCTTCTTTTCCTTCTTTGTACAAGCTTTTATCATCTGACCTCATTTCCTTCATTGATTTTCATGATGTAGCCTAGTTCCATACTACAATTTTCCAGCAATGTACACTTTTATCTATGTGAACTCTGCTTAGGCTTCCTTGAGCATAAAGGAGATACGCATTCACTTTTCTCATGTGTTTTCCTCCTTTTGACTAGCCTTGGTCATTTTGCAGGAGATTTCTTTATATTTCTAAGCTCATTTTTTGGTAGAGATTCATGAGCAAGATTTGATAAATATTCTCATTCTTCCCCTCTTAAAACAATTTTATTTTTATTCCCTCTAATTGCATAACTGTTCATTTTTCATTTTTTCTTTTCCTTGGTCTCCTATTTACTACATTATTCTTACTATAAGAGAATATTAACTTGATTAACTCTCTCATATTTTCCATCATATTGATAATTTTTTTATGACATTTGCATTGATAAATTAGATGTGAGTTTTCAAGGATGAGTTTGACTTGAACTTTATCATCTCACATCACTTTTTAATTTGCTTTTGTCATAAACACTTGAGGCTTTCTTTCTTTCTTTTTGACTGCACATCATATAAAAGAAAACCAAACACCATCTGAAGGATTAAAGGGACTTTCATATTAACTATGCATAATAGTGCTCTTCATCATTTTACACAGTGGTCACCAAAAAAAAAAGGAAAAGGGATGATAATCTTTCGGTCCCTATTGGGGGCTGGGCCCGGGTTTTCCGGTTGAACCCGGTCTCAGCCAGGAATCCGGCCGGGGTCCAGTTGAACCCAGTCCGCCGACCATGCCTGCCATGGTCTGCCGGTGGCGGTTTTAACAGCCATATACGAGTAAAAAGCTTATGATTATGACATGATTCACGTGAGAGGCATCAAACCCACATTCCCTGATCTCTCCTTCCATTTATCTTGTGGGAACCCTAAACTAGACAATGCTTCATAAAGTTAGCACAACTTTGCTACCAGTATGTAATCATGCAAAGGCCATTGGGCCCATTAGCCATTTCTGTCTTGCCCTTTGCCTCCACGCCTTCTTTCTCCAGTCTTATAGTTTATCTGGTCTAACCCCAGCTTAGAAAAAGTTTCTACACTCTATTTAACCTGATTAAAGACAGGATATCCAATTTTCAAGTAGCAGAAGAGAATTACAAAGGCCTTTGGGCTTTATACCAATTGGCATTGTTCTTCCAAGCTGGGGCAGACTTGTAAGCAATTACAAAGGCCTTTGGTATACCCCTTCCTAAGGCATTGTCTACTAGGCTACTACATATTGTCGCAAAAAAAAAAAAAGAAATGTCACGCAGTGGTTCTTGTGACATTGTTATCAGGTCAGTACTGTAGATATGTCACTCTAGCAAGATGCAAGAAATCTACTACGACTAAGTAGGGAGAGGTGATGTGTTAGTCTACTTGGCATATAATCCCCATTGCATGGTAAACACATTAATATTAAATCCAACCCATCCTATAAAGAACGAGGCTCTATTCCCCACTATTTTTCTTACTCCAACACCCCACTCTTCCTCCATTTATTTTCTCAATATCCCCCAAACATCCCAAAATAGCTCTCTCCCATTCACTCTTCTTCCTCTCAAAAGAGCCGCCGGTGGCCAGACGGCGGTGAACTGCCGTCGGGTCTCCTCCTTGTCCCTCTCCTCCTCCACTTCCTCCACTTCCTTCTTCTCAATTTTATCTTTCTTCTCAAACTGGCTGCGGCATGACCAAAGGTGCGACCTTTTTGGCCCACCTCGCCGCTGTTGGGCCAAATTTTGCCATGGCGCATGGCCAGCTCGAGAAAGGTTGCATCCCTGTCACTTTGCAAACAATATAACAAGATGCAATCCTCGTATTCAAGAACCCAGTGAAAACTTGAGATCGGCCTTCTTCTGGGTAGAGGATCACGGGGACCACTCATTGGCAATTTGCAAAACATCTTACAGGGAGCAATTCCCGATTGAGGATTTCGGGGACTGCTCCTAGACAAGAATATTAACCTATGAAAAGTGGGGGACATAGGATATTAATGGGTCCATATAGCCACGTTCTCCTATAAATTGCATTCATTCATGTATCACTCTCATTCCCCTCACATTTCTCCTTCTATGAGCGCCTCAAAAATCATCAAAACGCATTTTCTTGCAAAGAAAACCAAATGTTTTGCATTCGAAGGCTTGCTTGTTAGGTACCTCGGGCACGTCCAGGACAACTCATGTGTTCATCCCTTCCTTATAGCATATTTCCGCAGATGCATATTGCGAGCTGTTAGATTGATATCCAACAGCTTATGACCAAGAGCTTTGCTAGCAGGCAGGTGATTTAAATACAGCCTGCCACCTTTTAATGCCTGCCAGATGATCAAGATTGTGCGGCCAATGCGCATGCACCAGCCGTCTATAAACGATCTCTACACAGGAGAGCAAAGCGATGGTGATTTGTACCGCATGTTGTGAATGTGTCCTACTCCTACATTACATATCAAGGTGAAACCAAATTTCATACCATGACCCCTTAAATTGCCACCAGTTCTCATTGGTTCTACCTGATCAAACATTGTGGGGCCTTGCTCATAGTTCTAAAACTCCATTTTGACTCCAAAGTCCACTCCTCACATTTATGAGTCAAACTCCCTGGTAGCTCCAAAAGTTACATAGTTTCATGATTGACTCTATAGACTCCACGAGTGACTCCATAAACTCCCCGAATCAAGCTCCAAAGACTCCTCAAACTCCATCACCTTATGTAATCTTATTGTATGTACAATGCTTTCTTGTCAAAATTTGGACAATATGATTATATCATGATATTTATTAATGATTTTCATTAAATTTAATTGAACATGGTGCAATTTTATTGACCAAAGTATTTCTACTGATGTAAATAACATTCCATATTTGAAATATATGACTCCATTTTGACTCCGAGTTAACTCGACTTAAACAGTTATGAAGTTGAGTCCGAGTTTTGAGTTTTCAAACATTGGCCTTGCCTTTCTATTAAAGATGTAATTAGATGTTAACTTTAATTAGAACAAATGGAAAAATGCACATGATTATCTGGAATATATACTAATCAATCCAGAGTACTATTCAGCTAATTGTTCATGACTAGTTAATTAAGTAATTACCAACATGAAAGCTCATACAGTCTTACTTGTTAAGCATGAGGTTTTGTTTACTTAGTTAATTTACAGGGTTACATTATCCTATATGTTAGTTTCTAGAGACCAAATATGTATATTTGAAGAAATGAAAAAGTGATAGACTGGCATATTTTGTCAACAATGTACAAAGGGGAGCCTAGGAAACATTCCAATAATATATTTGACCAACATACTTTAAAGGGCAAGATGTTGTAGCTACATATGGTGCCTGGTAAAAGCAAACTCATATCAGCTGCAAGTATTTCTAAAGAAAGATGCATCTGTTATCATGACAGGCCCAAGGCAGAAGTAGATTCAAGATCTTCTTTAATGGTCACAATAAAGTGAAAAACTTCCATCATAATTTTGTTTAATATTCCTCCCAACTCACAGCAAGTAAAACATTGCTGATAGAACCAATAAATGATCAGAAGAAGGATGAATGCAGTATAGTTTAAACTTAAAGAGTCATATGTTCACACAAACCTCATTCCTTTGTCAAACTCTATTATGGAAAGGATGAAGAAATTCCCCACCTTGCCAGACAACTTGGCATAGATTAACCATCTTGATCTCCAACAATTTCTTGCAACTTTGCGCACAAAAATAGAGTAAATGAAGCAAACCAATACGATGGGCAATGCGAAGCGATAGAGAGAGGTTCTGGATTATACCTCTTGCATTGTAAGCATTTTCTCCCTCTGGTCAGACACAATGCTTTTAAATTCTGAGTTGAGGGGAATGAAGCCTGGTCCGAAATCCTTCATGAACACCATCTTCTTCTAGAGTGTGTAATGAATGGTTTCGAACCAGACAACATTCCCCTCAACTGTTCATATGGAGAGAGAGAGAGAGAGAGAGAGAGAGCGAGAGTTGTCCATGCAGTGTTTTCATATGTCCTTATATACGTGAGGTTATGGGGAGTCAGCTGACAAGAACACCACTTTCTATTCCTTCTAACATGGCATTCACACTGGACTCTCAGTTTTCATGTGAAGGAAGCTTTCTACTTTAATGTTTTAACCTTAATAACAATGAAAGGTCTATTACTATACTGTTCATATTTGTTCTTTAAGGATAATCAGAGGAGATATTTTCACCAATATTGAGGAATTCAAACCATGTATAGAGAAACCTGGAATGTCCTAGTAGTTCAAGACTTGATTTGAGGTCAATGATTTTCTAATAAGGCTGCCTAGTAAAACAACATAACATGATGCAGAGATTGAGATTTTAAGTAATGAATATTTTTCCACTGTAGACTTCCCATCTAGCTTATCAAAAATGAGTTATAAATCGCTTTTGAAAAGTCACAAGCCGGTGGCCCATGCGCGTCAGTTTGCGGTGAGGCCGGAGAGCCATTTGATCAAGACATTAACATATCTCCTCAAGGAAAAGACTAATGGATGAACTGATTTGAGGTAGCTCAGTATAGAGCTATATTGAAATTAACTCTTGATGTTTTTCAAATACTAGAAGTTTCCATATACTCTCTTGGATATTCCAAAAATCAGTTTTTTTAAAGTAAACATTTGAAATTACCAATCAAATTTCCTTTTAAAGATCTGTCTTGGTTTAAGGATCTTGACATTAAGATTTCTTCTCAAGGAAAGTATTTTCCTTTTAGCATTTCTACTAGGAAAAGGGAGGGGGGGAGGTGGACGGCCATTAAAAAATGGAGCTCATTCAAGTAATGACATTCCAAGCTTCAATGGCAAGAAAACTAACCTGACATGCCCAGCAGTGAAGGGCACAGCAGCATAGGGAAAGTACTGTGAGGCTCTTCAGACAATGCACCTTTAGGTTCTACCTTGGACTGAATTCACATGCTTTTATCTTTGTCTATTTCTTTAAAAAAAAAATAGTCTAATTCTTAGAATTTTTTGTATTTATTATTTTTCGGAAGGATTCGACCTTGGGACCCTCAAATAACGACGAGAGACACAACCAGCCCGACTAAGGTTGAATTAGCTGGTTTGTTACTAATTACATCGAATTTCTCCAAACCATTGTCATAAATTTCTCTGAACTTTACCGAATATTCTTCAAAATCTCCAAATTGCAGTTCAAACATATAATCAGGTGAATGTTTTCCAATACCTTGAATTTATGAATATTATGATTTTTATTCAAGTATCCCGAATTTTATCTGAATATCTCATCATTTTCCGCCTATGCGCTAGGAAAAATAGGAACGCTAAAGTGTGTGGGCTAGTTCCATGAGGCCCAGTCACAATGCTGTCCTTTCCTAGACGAGTTATGAGCATGGAAAATCGTCTCGCCGATATATCGCCGATATATCGGTATCGGGCCTAAACCGATACATCGATACCCATCAATATCGTTTTTTAAAAAAATTCCAAATATCGTTAATTAAAAAAATATTTTTTAAAAAAAAAAATTTCAAATTTTTTTTTTTTTTTTGAAAAAAAAAACCTTTCTTGTTTGTTTTCTATCCTAATAGGCATATTTTGAAATTTATTCTTTGTTTAAACTAGTATAACTCATTTTAGAAGTTAGATTGTGAAAATATACGGTAAAAACTAGTTTTTGACTACCGATATTTTTTTACACAATATCTCCGATATATCTCCGATATTTCGTCTCTTTGGCCGACCGATATTTTACCGATATCCGATACGACATTCCATGGTTATGAGCCGTCATTCAAAAGTATGACCTAAGTTTAATTTTTGGTCATGTGGCTTGAATCTGACCTGATTTTTTTCGAACTTATTTGAATTACTCCAAACAAAATCGAATGGATCCCCCGCAGAATTGAACTCCAATTCCATTTTTTTATCAATTTTATGAACTGTCTTATTTGTTGTCGTTAGTTTCAGCCTAAGATGGTGCTGCGGGCCCAACCAAGTTTACGTTGGAATCTAGTCTCAAAATTGTCCAGATTATAAGGGATTTGTGGAAAACGTAGGGGCAGTAAAGCCTGCATCATGCCAAGACCAAGTAATGGAAGTTCCATTAAATGTTTAAATCAGGTTGTAGACTAGTTCAACCTTAAAAACAAAGAGTTTGTCTAGTTACAATTGAAGTCTATTCATCAACAAATTTTATCCTCCCAAACTAATGCTCCAAAAGTATTATATGTAAATCATATTATATTTGTATGAAGGAAAGAGAAATGATTTGTCAGCACATACCAATTTGCTAGGATAATGACATGAATCTTATCTTACCAATCTATCGAGTCCTATAACACACGTATTTTCCGTATATTGTTTACATATTCTTTGCAGCCTTCTTATCTCTTTCTTCCTGTTGAGACAAGTGGCTGGTTTCATTTCTGCAAGTTGTAATCATTTGGATTTTGCAGTATAGGGCTATAAGCGCATTAGAAAAATTTGTTATTTGTCTATTTGGGAAGTCTGCAGGTGGCTGTTAGTTTTGATTTTGCATGGATAATCCCTACTTTCTGGCATATGCAAACAATCCCAAATTGTAGGTATCAACCGTCCCTTTATAGTGGGGTGAACGGCTAAAAATGGTGCAATGGACTAACCCTACTCTCCCTACTTTCTTAATCTTAAGTAGGCTTTGGATTTACTACCAACCATGTCCAAGGCACAAGGACCTGAATGGTTTAAATTGCTGCCTCTGTTATATACGCAACTCACTGCCTAGATACTGCCAGAAAAAATACTACTCAATCCGGTTACTTTTAATAGATACAATTTTTTTTAAAATGAACAAAATTTTTAGTGCATTTGGAAAAAATTGTATCTATTAAAAGTGACTGGAGGGAGTATCTAAACATTCAGCAACTATTCAGTGTCCCGGCTATTTCTGACACTGGTATACCCAAAATTGCATTGTCCACTTGAATAAGGAACAATTGTAAGAGTGAAACAATCTAACAATTGTCCAAGTGCTGATGAAGATTCATAACCAGAGCAGGGCCAGTGCAACCAAAAACTGAGGCAACAATATCACCGGCATCTCATATATTAGCTGCCATGTAACACCGATAAAGAATGATTACATTACCCTTTGAAGTAATTACAAAGTCTCCCTGCCATGACAATTGACAAATGCCACATAGGAAGTAGAAATTTTTAGCAAATAAGTACCGACCGCATTTGTCCTAAGAATATCTGTAAACATTAATTTGGCCCCAAAATTTATAACAAAACAAACTCCATGCTCAACGTTAAATACAACATTACAAGATGGGATGAACAATTAAATTGTCACTTCATGTAATGTACTCCTATAAGTAACTACAGAAATTACACCTCACATTTATATCATACAAACACAGTACAACAAGTTCTTGCAAGAGTTGCAAAAAATTAAAAAAAAAACAAATGCAAAAAGAAACAAAGAAAACATCAGACTGGCAGAATATTGAAAAAAGAAAAGATTAAATAAAAGCTCTTTCTTTTCCCCATTCACGATCAAACAACTCACCATGTTACCAGGAAACTGCAAGTCAATTATGACTGAGCTGCAATATCCACATTCAGCTGCTCCTTTGGTTTCTGAGAAACCGATTTTGGACTTGCCCGCACTGATTTAATTCCAACCTTGGGAGAACCTCCATTCCTTCCATTAATCTGGGCTTTCTGGTTATCTTCTTTGTAAGTACCTAGACTGTGGCGGTTGAGCCTCCCACAAGTTGCTTGCCCATTCTCTCTCGATTTCACTGCATCACTGCAGCTCTTTCTACGACCCAAATTTGGTGATTTTGCACGAGTCGTTGGGATCTGGGAAAAGACAATGTTAATACGTCTACCAAGAGGGAATGTTTATTTTGACAGAAAAACTGTGCTTCTGACCAAATCTACAGAGTACCATAAAAATTATAGACCTACTCCACCAACCAAAAGAGACAACTTTTACTTTTTCCAGTAAATACCAAGTCCAACTTAGTTTGCAGAAAAGCTTGCATCGACTTTCTTTTATATACATTGCATTCATTTGGTACACAATAAGTGTTAAAGTTATGTGGATAAATAACAATAGAAGAATACCTTTTTTAGTTCAACTTTCGGAGGTGGACCTTTTTGATAGAAGCCCGGCATAGGATTCGCCTTAAAAGTCATACTCTTCCGGAGCTGCTTCAAAGCTGCTTCTCGCTCTTCCTGCATGACAGAACCAGTCAATGACTCCAGGCTGATACCGAAATTACAACATTAGAAAGTGCTTACACAGAGAAACATCATCTTTACTGGTACAAGTAAAATACAGACAAAGTAAACAAAGAGTATATTTGTCAGATAACTCAAAAGACCCTCAACTGTTTAAAATAACTTATACTGCAAAACTACCTTTATCCAACGCATGAAATACATGTTTTTAAAGCTCAGGGGAACAAAAAAAAAGGGAAAAAGCCTATGCAAACAAAAATACCTTGGTCCTTGCTTCACATTGGTTTTTTTCTGCCTCCAAAGCTTGATGTTTTTCCTCCAACTTTTGGTAAAACTACACAGAGAAACCAAGCCTCAGTATAATGTTTCCTGACTTCCATCCAACATATGTACATAGAAGCTGGTATTTTTCAGCTTTTACTTTACGTGACTTTACTAAAGCTTGTATGCTTTGGGACAAAAAGAAAAAATTTACCATCAGAGTCTAAGGAAAAGTATAAGCTCAGAAATGTTGCCAGACAATACCTCTCTTCGCTTCTCTGCACGTTCAGTGACCCTAAATGCAGGAGCACTTGCCACAGTAGTCCTGGATTTTATTGTTCTTATAGACGCAGCAGTACTGTAAGTTAATCATATAAACATATTAGTGCAAAAATAACGAATGGCTTAATTTAGAAACATGAGAGAAAAAGAGAGCATACGAAGAAGTAACAGAGCAAGCATCTTCCTCATCACCATGCTTTAAATTATCAAGTTGCAGAGGCTTCCTTAGCTGCAACAAATAACAGGACGTTAAAGTTTATAATCATATTACAGAAGGTTTAATCACACCAATACAGATATTAGTTCATAAGTCTCTAAAATTTTTGTCTGCAGATTGTTCAAACAAATTGCAAATATTTTTCGTAACCATTGTGTACCAGCAGCTACATTGACTACCAAACACAAATAGCAGTGTACACATTAGTCCTATATACTGCATATTGAATAACTACACGATACCTGAGTCTTCTTTAGCCTTGGAGACTGAACATATGTGTTAGGAGAGGTGGCCTCAGCTCCAAGTGGTCGAGTTCCACATGATGCACGTTTATCTGTTGCCAAAGTGAAAGGCTGGGGCACAGTGCAATTAGCTCGAACATTTCCAGCTTTCAATGTTGACTTAGTGGGAGAATTGGATTTCCTTTGATTGTTTAAAATGTCATCCTCATTCTTTACTGCATTTCCACCATGCTCATTGTCTTCCCAAATAACTTTAGCAAAAGATACATCTAAATCATCACGAGCATTTTCATTTTGGCAGCTATTCGCATTCCCACAACCACTCATTGTGCTAATTCCTTTGTCTTGATACATCACTTCTGCATTTTCTGTATGAAGATGTGGGTCTTCGTCCGCCTTGATCTGCCCATTGAATTCATTCGCTCCATCTTGAACACGAACTAAATCATTAGAAGAGTCATGGCCATCACCGTTGGCATAAATTGCAACAGGATCCTGACCTGTAGCTATATCTGTAACTTCCTTGCCCATGTTCCCTACAGGGAGAGAAAAAACCAAATTTAGTTTTCCATGCTGTACAGCAAAACAACTTGGCACATCACAATGTAGGCAACTGCAATGTTAAGTATAAGATATATATACAAATACTGATTTGCCAAAAAAGAATAGGCATTGGAAAATCAAAAATGACATCCAAAGATTTACACTTAAAATATAAGAGTGAAGGCATAAGCAAGCTACTAAACTGCTCCCATAGAGGTAAAATTTAAAAGACAATTAATCACAACTAACTTCATATATTGCCTTAACACAAGTGATCTTTATGGCCTTAACACAAGTGATTTTTATGACATTTCAAAAGTAACACATGAACCCCAAGCATTGAGTCCCCGTTTAAAACAACAGTTGTCAAAAGCACCTCCTCATATGATTAAAAAACGGACCATACATTCAAAAAGGAAAATTTTATATACCCGTTAAAACAGACCATTTTCAGTCTCTTAGGTCCATATTTTTCATGAGTACATGAATCATGGTTTACTTTGTTCTGAGCTAAAGATTATGTATAAAATGAAGCCCAAAACATATCTTAAGAAAAACAATCTTATGACATCAATGAAGTTGTCGAACCATTTCAAAAGAAAATATCCATAAAAAGTGACTATTTCCCTATCAATTAATGTTCTTTGCAACCGAAAAGAGGTCATTTGTGAATGTTTAAAAGTATGTAGGAGTATGTTCCTTTAGGCAATGTGGCATGGGGGTGAATTTCAAAAGAAAATATCCATGAAATGTGACTATTTGCCTATCAATCAACATTCTTTACAACCAATCGGAGGTCATTTGTGATTGTTTAAAAATATGTAGGTGTATGTTCCTTTAGGCAATGAGGTATGGGGGTAAAGTATAATTCACCCTTTAAAGAACAGTTCGTAACCAAAATCAATCAGAAACCAAAATGTTTACCAGCAATTTGCAATTGAATACACAAATCTAAGAAGCATCGCGAACATACTAATCCATTAATCCATTAAAGGCATATAATAGGACACACTTTGTAAAATATACACACATGAAAAGCTTTCCATAAGCTCATCATACCATACTTTTTGGCACAAAAATGCTTTCAGAGACCTAGTTTGTTTTTATATTCCAAAGACATGAAGTGCTACCTAAATAAACCAGAAATGAACAGAAAAACAAAGAGCCATTTTGCTTTCAGCAACCTTTTTCCCATGCGATCAATGAAAAAGAAGTATAAGGATTAGATACCAAATTGCACAAATTAACTGTAGTCAAGATATCTGTGTTACTTCAAAATTCCACGAGCCATAATGACAGCTAAAAGGGTCCTTAATTATATGAAGAAAACAAATACAGGTTGAACAATCATTTTCAAAGCCTGAAAAATACAACCACCTTGCACAAAGTTCTAAAAGATAAAAGAAATAGAAGATTGCTAACGAGACTCCTAATCCTAATAGAGTAAAAAACAAACAATCACAAAAATCTTTACCAACCCACTTGCTAATCTAAGCCTGATTGATATGCAGCTCTTATAGCCAGATAAATCATTAAAAGTAATTCTTAATTTCAGCCACAAACAATACAAAAAAGCAACAAGCAATACTTCAAGACACTGTCGTCATGTCATTCCACGTGCTCGTCGAATAGAGAGTATGAGATAAGGCGAGAGAGACTGCAGGACTTAAAAATCGACAATTAAGTGCCTCAGAATTGACTATATGAGAGCAAACTAGGCATTTTCACATAAAAAGGATATGAATATTTTTGCGTAATTAACAGGCAAATGAAACGTGTTAAATATAGATAAGATCTCCTCTTAATCCAGAAATACAAAAGTCAATCATACAACGCAATAAAAAATTTACCAATAATTTAACCAGGCAAGACGAAATTGCACAATGAATCAATACCTGAACCACCCTCAATCAGAATGTTGGCCCTTCATTTTTCATAATTTTCCAAAAATGACAACAAAATTGAACACAAACAAATAAAAGAAATACAGTGAAACCCAAAACCGATTATAGAGTTCCTCAGAATCTGCTATATGACAGCAGAGGCAACGCAGATTGGAAATGACTACCATCTTCGATCAACAAAGGGAAAAAATCCTAGAAAATACAGAAGCATTCAGAAAAATTTAGAAAGATAGCTCCCCTTTTCCACCAGTTTCTGAAAATGACAGAACAAAAAGACAATAACAAACAACTAAAAAGAAGAGAATCTCCAATAATCTAAGTAGGTATGACAAAATTGCATAATAAATGAACAATTCTCTTCGATTAATAAAATAGAATAAGAAAAATCCAGAAGACACAGAAGAAATCAGAAAGGTAGCATTTTCCAAATCGTTTGCCAACATTCTGATGAACCAAACAAATTAAAAATAACATATTGCCATTTCACCAATAATTTAAGCAAATATCAGAAATCAGAAAATTTAGTTCCCCATTTTCCATCATTGTCCGAAAATCTTACATACATTTCCCAAATCAATCACACAATCAACCTGCATTGACGGAAGAACCAAAAAGCAAGAAGCTCGAATCAATCCAATACCTCCAATCAGAAGAATCATCAGCAGACCACCCCAATGCAACCACCCCAAAAATCCCCAGAAAATACCCCCCAAATCCCCGATTTTCCAGCTTCCAAACCTCAAAAAACGCTAAAACGCAACCAATTCCTCAACAATCCAGCACCGTATCCACCACAGGTCGACAACCACCCAAAAAAAGTTCAAAAAAATGGGGGAAAATCACGCAACAGCCAAACCCCCGAACCGACCGATCCCGATCCGAGAACCAGAGGACAGATACGCAGAAGAAGAGGGGCTTACGGTAGCGTTGCTGATCGGAACCCTAACCGCCGGCGGAGCTGCCGTCTGCTGTAGCAACCTTCTCGTTTGCGTCGGGCGAGGGGGCCGGTGGGGTTTATAAAGGGAGGGGGTCCCGGTGGGTTAACGCCGTTAAGTAACGGCCGGTTTTCGAAAATTTGAAAGCCCTAGCCGGGTGGTTGAAAAATGAGAAACCATAGCTCTTTTTTAAAACATGTTGAGAACGTGAGCGTAATCTAAGACGTTAGATCTAATGGCCTCACATAATCAGACGGATTTTATAATACGCATGATCTGAACATGCTGTATGTAGGCACTTTGTTTATCAATTACCAGGGGAGGTTATTTTCGGTTATTTATTAGTTTTTCCGCCCCGCGCGTCTCGGGTCGTGGGTTCGAATCCCGGGGAATTTTTCTTTTTTTTTAAATTAGGATTTTGTGATGCGGCCGCCTGGGTGACTGCTAAGGGAGGCCATGTAGGTGGGATTAGTACACGTGTCGGATTAAGGATGAACCACGTGTATATTTTGAGGGAGGGTGGGAATAATTAGAGTAAATAGTGGGCGGCCGGATTACTTTTATGAAATTACTTTGATGGCCTTGGTCAGTTAATTGTTCGGTTTTTTGCTTATCTAAAATCAGGATTAGGGCACCGAGATTGGCGGGGGAGTTAAACCCTTTTAAGGACCAACATCAAAATCAGGTGGTCTCCGGCTTGACCGATGTCCAAAGTGAATTTCTTCAAGCGGTTTATGTGCGCCAGGCTCATACATATCACCGCGCGCTAATCGCTTTCAGGCCGTGAGATCAAAAGTGCACGGCGAGCGTTTAGAACAGGCGGGTTTAGCTGCCCTTACATGCAGCTTGTTGGTCACGATCCGATGGCTTGAGGTGCGCTGGGCGCATATGTTAGAGTATATGACTAGAATAAATTACCTCTTAAACATTGATCACCTAAATGCAATAGGCTTGGCGAAACTTGTGAAAAATTACTCGGTGAGCCAAGGAGTCTGGAGCCAAGTTTGAGCCCGCATTCCTCGACATGGCTCAGCACGATTTAGGTTAATTGAAATGGTTAAACCCAAATTGAGCCAAATTATACCTAATCTTGAGCCGAGGATAATCAGAATATCTAAACCCGAATGAATTTAACTATTGTAACCCCAAATGAAGCTTATTTCATATAGTTTGAAATCAGATTTGTTTAAGTTAATAAACAATAATTAGTTTGGTATATGTTGGTATCATGTCATGTAAGTGGAGGGTTAGTCACATTAGCAGTGGGAGCCAGTCTTTCACTCAAGATTTTGGATACTATGGAACTTTCATTTGGGTGTGGTTTTCAAATCACAAGAGGGTCCCACATGCCACATTTCAATAGCATAAGTCCACAAGACCATAACCCCAATGATGTGATATTCTAGTGAGAAGCACGTCAAACCCTATCCCTTCGTGACATCTAGTTGCTCACTTTTTAGTTACTCGATCAGTTCTTTTTTAAAAGATGCAATTGATTTTTAAAATAAATTAAACTCCCATATTATTATTGTTAAATTAGTTTATTTTGAAAAACTTTTATGGTACTAATAATTCCAGGCGGAGGGAGTATTAAAAAATGAGAAATGATATTTGTACATCAGATTTTCTACACATTTCCATACACAACTGATGTATATGAAAATGTGTAAGAATCTGATGTAGGGTTATCACTGCCCTTAAAAAACACTGGGGGGAGTAATTTTTTTTGCTAAATACTCTTTCTGCTCTATGTTAATAGCTTCATTTGGGAGAGAAATAGTTTTCACAATATTAATACTTCCTTTGAAGCGAAATGAGTTAAATTTATTGGACGCTAAGGTTCCCTCCCTTCTTCCCGTATTTTTGGTTTTCTGGGAGGAAAGTCAGCCAAGATGTAGGAGCCTTCTTTTTTCAAATTCAGGCTTGTTTCAATTAGAGTGAGCTACTACAAGCTGGTAATTGGAAAGTGTTTAAGACTTTCAATTTAAGTAGCTGGCCTCATCCAATAAAAACCATTATTTTTTTATGAAGCTAGTAATATGGGATTGGGGGAGTATGCTTATCAATTGTTTGTCGAAACATTTTCCGATTCGGCAATCTTATTCTTGCGATCTTAGCAAAAGAATATGCTTCTATTTTACTCAGTCACGTGGAGAAAAAGCACTTGCACGAGGGTTATGAAATGAGCCACAATTAAATTTGGTTCAATCGAGTAGTAGGTTAAATTAGATACGGCCAACTGAGTTGATCTAAGTTGGCAATATCGATCGCTTGCCCCTCCTCCCTCTTCTACCTCGAGTCCTCTACCACCATCTCCTCCTCTTCCTGTTTCATCCCCTCTTTGTTCTTCTCTGACCAGCTGAGCCAACTCAGAATGTAAATCATGATGGTCTACAAAGAATCCACGGAAGAATACATCTATAACTAAGAAAGCAAAACATATAAAATAATCATAATTCTTAATTCTTTATTGCTTGAACTTAGAGTAATCCATCCCTTACAATTTATAGGCATAAGCTTTTTTAATCATAAGACTCTTGCTAAATTAGGAATCTACCTTAAATAAGTATTCTACCTTTAATAAAATAATATCACAATGTATTTAACCTAAACAAGGAAATCAAAATATACTTAAGGCTAACTATCCTAATTGAACTATAATTCATATGTTCGATCAATTGTGTCATTTTGACCCGACGGATCCGGTTTCAAAACATAATTATGCTACTATCACGAAAAGCTTTATCGAATACTGTCATCATCTTATATTAGTTTACATTTTAGCAAAAACAAAACCTTATATTAGTTCACATTTTAAAAAAAAATGTGATATTTTTACTAACATGAAATAAGATAATTAAAATAAAAATAAAAATGTTCAAATCTAATCAATTAATATGGGATGGAGGAAGTAAATGCTGAGGGTAGTCAGTCAAATCTGGCTAGGGCTATGAATATATGGTCCCTCGTCAAATCCGCGAGTCTCCTAATTGACAATTTATGAGAGGCTCCTCAACTCACTAGTCACTACACTCTCCCCCACCTTGATTTGTTCCTGCTAACCCCCATAAGTGATGGACTAAGCACTTCAAACCACATCTCCAATCAACTTGGCAACCCTGCCTAGCTGATATCAGAGCTTCCCCGTCCAAGTACTTACTTTACAGCATTTGGCCCTTTCATTGTCGATATATATTAGACAACTAACAAGCAATCAAGGATATTATATGAACTATATTAGATCGATAATCAACTAAGATTGATAAATTATGAGCAATCAAGGATAAAACTTGATTCCTCTTGTATACTACAAGCCAACGAATGTCATATCGGATATTGAAGATATATTATTGGGCTAGAGATATATAGAACATATCATGTTAAAATAATATTGGTAGTCAAAATAGTAAAATGATATTTCTACATCAATTTTCCTACAACACTGACATATACAGTCACATGTATGTCAGTGAATAGAAAACTGATGAAATAAGGTTTCTAAGATACACTTTCATCATCCAACATCCATACAGTTACACTAATCTTAAACAAACATAGATGAAGATTATATTAATATAATATATATAATAATGAAGACCTAGTAAAAAGTATTTAACTTGTTTATAGATGTATAATAGCATATGAAGATATGTATAGTAAATGTAGTATGCTATAATTAGTGTGCATTAATTGAAATTTATACAATTAAGCATAGACTATATACTACCAAAATATAGCATACTCCCTCCAGGCGCTTTTAATAGATGTCAGTGAATAGAAAACTGATGAAATATAACAAAAAAAGAGAAAAGTTTAAATTATATCGGTCTCATTTGGCTTATATGAGCCCAATTCAAGTCATAGCCATTGGATCTTGATTTGACGGCTACAAGGGTGAGTGATGATTCACACCTACCCACTGATTTGATACCCACCATCAGATAGGAATCTAACGACCCAATAGACTTGTATCATGCCCCTTATATGAGGTCGGTCTCATATAAATATGGAATGAAACATGTTAGAGATAATATTTTTTTTCTCATATTGGTCATATGACATTCCACGCCATGAAAATTGAAACATTAACTGCCTAAATTGAATGGCAAGATTATATATCATGAGGCCATCCAAATTCTTTACCCCTTTCTCTTACCCTTTGAGACGAGAGAGAGAGCATCCACAACTGCTCAACAAGCAGACTGTCATTCAGTCACAACTTACACGCTGCTTGCTCCTGGCCAGGCATGATATAATGAAGTGACCCACAGACGTCCAAGAAGGCAGCCTTTTTCCTTGCTGCTGCCTTGCTTGTGTTTCAATAGAATTATTTAGCTATCACAAAAAAAAGAGAGAATCCGAGAAGACGCTTAATTGTGATGTGAGAAAAAAGTTTTACTAATTGCAATAAATTGTAGTATAGCCCTACATGTCCTGGAGCATCATGATATATTTAGGTGGAGCCCTGTAAGCTGAAACTTCATCCATGGTCTTTATGTGGAACTACTTCTTATAGCTTAGTTTTTAAATTTATTGATAATGATGTTCAATAATCATTATAGCTCTATGTTCTCAAGAGGTTTAGAAACAAATACTGTGGCATTATGAGTTTGCAGTTAGTTGCCGGCTTCGGATAGAACTTTTGGACCTCATAATTTAGACGAAAATGAAACGCATTTAACTGCAGATTCAAAGGCTTTACTTTCAAGTTTCAACTACATAATCATGCTCATAAAATTTCGTATAATTGAATTTGCCTAGGTTATTGATGACAATAAGGTTTAGGGCGTGTTTGGGGAAGATAAGTGCTTCTCTTGCAACCACACTTTCCGCTAGAATATCCTCAGGAGGCGAATTAGGGGAAGAGCGGAAAATGGCTGTGAGAGAAGCGTGTGGGAAATTTGATAGAGGGAAAGCAACTTCGAACGAAGACTATTGCGCCTTGATTTTGCTAGGTAAAATGGGGTTTAGCCCCCAAATTCATTTCGTTAGAAAGAGAAGAACAATATAAAGAGTATTAAAATGGGAAGACAAGAAAGAAATTACTACATCTTCCAACATGCCTTTGAGATGAGGGAAGTCCTCCATGGATTTAGCTTAATAAGGGGAAGCTAACTGAAGTTTTAATTTCCCGGTTAATCCGAGCAAAAACAATCTTTTTATGTTGTTGTGCGCCAATAGAACATCTACCCTTAGTTTATCCATTTCCCATTCGAAATAACACATCGATCACCATCAAACACATGGTGCTCGCACTTCACCATAGGCTCTTGAATCTCGATGTGAAACACCTGGTGAAGTAAAGTTGGCATGTAACACAATGTTTTTTCTTTCTTTCATGGTTGACATTTTTTACATAAGCTCCGCCGCTTACCATGCAGTAATTGGTGTTGTGCACCACAAATCCATGGGCTAATGTGCACCTAATAATGTCTGATTTCCATTAGGGGTTTAGAATGACTACATACAGCCTGTTCGTTTTCTTTACCTTGCTTGCTAGACAGACAGACTGTAGAAATGACAATGATGAATCTACTCCAGCTCCCCTAACTGGACACAAGGGTGACCTACCTCTCTACTTCACAAACGGCGTGTTTGGGAATTTAGAAGTCGCTTGTCTGGAGAAACTTATCTTGAGGATTAGGAAAAGCGCTTCTGTTGCAAGGTGATGGGACAGAGGGAAATCAGCTTTATTAGAAGAAGCCGCTTCTTTACCCAAACGCATAGTCATTTCTGATTTCACATTCTCACTGAGCATGATTGGTTTCAAGCAAGGACAAGGTCAAGGGCCCTCTAATTGATCCAAAAGCCAGCATGAGTTCTGACCAATTAAATGGCTGTCCACCGAGAGATATGGTTGGGCTTTTCTTCAAACTCAAAGCAACTTCATCAACTTTTTGTTTTTATGTGGGCTTTTCTCCAAACACAAAGCAACTTCATCTACTTTTTGTTCTTATGTGGGCTTTTCTCCAAACTCAAAGCAACTTCCAATATTTTTGTTTTTATGTATGAAGCTCCATCAATCTTCATAGTTTGGAACAATCACATCTTTTTCCACAAGAATATACTTGCATACAGTAGGACAAAACATTAGAAATTTAGCAAATGAGACATCCTTTTATTCCACCAAAAAGTTAATATGTGCTCAGGCTAACATGTATCTTCAGATCGACATCCGACATCCGATGGTGCTCGAATGGGCAGGTGCACGTAACTAAAACCCCCGAACTCGCATATTAACCCGCAACATCGGACTAAAATCAGACGGCTCGGGGCAACTTGTCGCACACCAACTTGCGTGAGCTAAGGCGCAGATAAAAGTATTTTTATTTAATTAACTCATATTTATTGTTTTGGAGTTGACCCAAAGCGGGTCCCACCTGTCTAAAAGGTCCGTGGTCCTACGTGTGGGATGGGGCTGTACGTGGTGGGCACGACAGTCAAACGGGTCACCATCGTCCATGTTTTTCTACTCGGACAAGGACAAGTCCATGGTCTCCCGGTTCTTTTTGTTCGCTTTATTGACTCTCCAAGGCGGACCCCACAAATGGACAAGTGTCGGCACAAACGAACAATTGCACGATAAGCTCCTCCGCCGAAAGGCAAACAAATACATTTTTAGACGGACCCGTTTTGATCATGCCAAACGAGCTCTTTTTATGTGCGCCTGATGCACGTGAGTCTGCATATATCGAGCACTTTTGGACCACACGATTTCAATCGCCGGTGGGCTTTAGTATAGGGAGCACCTGACGTATTTTCGATTGAGACTCAAATATATATATGAATCCGGTTTATATGAGCTGCGGCTAGTGCACGTCAGCATGAACCCGGGCACTGTGGGCAGTGGGATTTTGATCAGACTGCGCACATTAGTATAGGGGAAGGCAGGTTTGAATGATTGCCCACCCTAAGCGCCATCGGATCTCAATCTGACTGCTCGAATTGCCTTGGCTCATGCCGATACACGTGAGCCCTTGCTCAATAATAACTTTTGCCAGATCGAAATCGGTCAACTCAAGTACCTATATATCCTAGCCCACACAACTCAGGTCCAGTCTCTGTTTATATTTTCCCCACACAAAAAAAATAGTTTGTTTGGTAATACCTTATGGTGATAATAATTCCAATGGAGGGAGTATTACGTCCCTTTAATGCCAATTCAATTTTTAGGGGTTGTTTGCCGGGTCATTTCCCACATCATTTCATACTATTTCCCACCAATACCTGTTTGGGAGGCACATTCATAGAAGGCACATTCATAGAGTGAATTACATTCAAATGGCAAATATCATTTAAGGCCATTTAAGAATTATTTCTCATTTATGACAAGAATGCCCTCATGAAGATACTTAAATAAAAATGGTAAAAATCGACCATCAATAACCTTAAATGGGTTTTTAAATGAATTTCCCAAATAGCTTTTTATATCCTAAAGGAAAATTGAAAATATAGGGCCTCCCATCACAAACTATCATTTTCATTTCATTTGAGAAAAAGAAAATGAAAAAGTTTACATTTCTTATGGTCATCAAATCGCCTCCCAAACAGGCCGTTAATGTGTAATGGGCGTCTGTTCTTATGTCCAACAATTTTCAATCTTCTTCTTTATATCAAATTTGAATCTCACAATCCAACTTAAACGCTCAGCCTTTTAAGCTGATGACAAGCCCAGTCAAGAGCTCTTTCCAATACGGCCTGCTTGGCTTTCATTCATGACTCAAAACTAGGGTGATACTTTTTCGCATCACAATTTTTCCCAGTAACACCACCTACTTAGTAGAAATTTTTTTTTACAGTTGTTGAGTAACATCACTATATTCTCATACACGATTTTTCAGTAAAACTCCACTGTCATATACTTAATAAGGATCCTACTATCAAGTATATAACGGTGACCCCTACTTGCCAGATTGAACTCAATAGGACTTTTATATTGTGACCCTACCATCAAAATGTAACATTAGGGTGTTACCGAGCATTCTAGAAGCCGTGACCTTTTCCAACCCTTATTATGAAAATGGGTGTTACCGAGAAATTTTGGGGTGTTGAAAAGTATCACACCAAAACTAAGTGCAGAACAATTTGTATCACACAGAAATGATAACTTCATTCAGAACTCTGCTGCTAATTAAGTTTTGAAATGAATGATGTTGCAAATTGACTCTTGTCGTCCTTAATCTTTTATATTTTATTTTCAAAAATCAAATAAGATACTTACATGGGAAGGATGGGAGCTTTTTACGTGTGACCTAGCGCCAAATACGGGTTTCTCATATTACCCAGAATCACTTTCTTTCTTCCATATGACCCAGAAAGTACCCAAAATGCCCTTAGGTTTAGGTATAAGCACCCACTCTTCGTTTTTCCATATTACCCGGAATGGGAGCGACTACTCGGAGAAGCTCGCGTTAGTCGGAGAAGAAGGCATTCCGTCCGGCCTCTCCGCCCGGCGCCGTCGAACTCCGGAAAGGTCATCTTCGCGGCAAAAAGCGGGAAAACGAGCGGGAAAGATCGGGTATTAGAAAACAACTTCAACGGAGGCAACGTACATCGAAAAACTCGTAGGTGAAGTTCAAATACGACGATTTTTATCATGAAAGTTGGTTCCAGAGAAGAAAGTTGAAAACTTAGTAAGTTTTCAACTATTGTTACAGTCGTGTATTCGACAACACTACTGTAATAATAGTCGTGTTTGATAAAACACGCCTCATAGACTTTGCTTTTCACTCATATGGTTTTCAATATATCGTGTCTGACGGTTTTTTAACTTATTTCGGTATTTTAATGGCAGGTACGGATGGAGAAGATAATTCTTTGTTTACACTACGATGGAGTTTTTACAAATTTCGATAAGTACGTGGGCGGGAAACGGAAGCTCCTGCCTATAGATACACGAGTAAAGTACCTGGAACTGTTGCAGCAAGTGGAAGAAAGATTACCGCTTAAGTCTACATCTGGTACATTAACTTTGTCATATCATGTTGACTCTGAATACACATTTCTCCTTGAAGACGATAAAGACGTGGAGTCAATATTTATACTTCACAAGAGCAAGCAAGGCACAAATGGACTACTCCGCCTGTACGTGGAGTGGACTTATACGGGCAATAACATGGAGACTTCGACTCTCAATAAGGAAATAAATGCCAATGCAAATAAGGAGGAGGAGAGGCTACCAGAGGCAGAAGTGAGGCCGGCCAGTAAGACACCGCCAGAGAGGCCGTCCAGCCCAGGCAATAAGACACACGCATCAGCAGTCGAAGGAGGAAGAGATGGAGATTATGCGAGGTGAGACTTCTAAGGCGCGGATACAGGCAAGTCGTGTGCTATTATAGTCGACTATAATAGTACACGACTAAAAATTTTGTCGTGCCGTATGCAACATGACTATATACATAGTCGTGTTTCATAATACACGACTACAAATCAATTCGTGTTGCATAAGACACGACTTCACTACGTGCTATCGTTTTCTCAAGTCCATTCGTACATCTTTTTTCCCGCAGTTTGGGAGATGGAGAAGAAGGTGAAGATGAAGAAGAAGATGCAGATGAAGATTCCAGTCCAGATGAAGAAGAATTGTTGGATGAAGATGAATTACCGTGGTCTACAAATGAGTGCAATGAGCCTCTTACAGTACCACATTTTAGCCAGCCAGATCACACGGGAACATCGACTTCTAGAGGTCCCACGGCAGGAGACACATGTAAAGGGAAATATGTCGCGTCGAAGGACGATGAGTACCTCAATATTGAGGGTGATGGTGGTTGGGCTTGGGGTACCTATTCTGCACAGGCCAGTCCTTCAAAATATTGTGAAGAGGAGACGATGTTGACCGGAAGTTTGCAAGCAGAAGACTACGAGGCACAACTTACCTTAGGGGCTAGATTCGAAAGCGTCAAGCAGTTCAAGATGGTTCTAACTGATCTGGCAATCAAGAAGAAGTTCATGTTCAAAGTAACGGATGAGAGCAAGGACACATTCGCTGCAACGTGCAAGGTTTTGGGGTGCAAGTGGTACATACGAGCGTCGAACAGACTTGATGGAGTCAGCGTCACAAGGAGGGAAGAACGGCATACATGTGACACTTCTGTAAGTTCGAAAGATCATCCATTGGCTTCTCACCTCTGGATTGCGAGGAAGTGTCATGGCCTCCATAAGGATTCAAACTCCATAAAAATCTCAAATATCCAACAATACATTGAGAAGCATTGGGGCGTGACAGTCAACTATAAAAGGGCATGGAGGGCGAAAGAAGAATTGATCCGATTGATCGATGGCAACCCTGAAGACGCATATCGCATTTTGCCACATTACGGAAGGGAATTAGAGCGGTATAACGCAGGTACACATGTGGTCATAGAAAGATCAGCTGATATACCTGATATCCCAATTGAGTTAGCCAGTTACGACTTCAGACGTGTGTTTTGGATGTTCGGCCCGGTCGCAAGAGCATTCCGAAGAACACTGAGACCGTTGCTCACGCTTGATGGAACATTCCTAAAAGGAAAGTACCCTGGAGTATTATTGGTTGCTACAGCAATCGACGGCAATCAACAATTAATGTGTCTTGCATATGCAATTGTCGATAAAGAGAATATGAAAATGTGGTAAGTATAGAAGCAGGAAATACGACTATTCTAACAGTCGTGTTTTGGACGACACGACTGGGCACACATTCGTGTCTTCGAAAACACGACTACTCAGACAGTCGTGTTTTATTTATACACGACCTTCTAACAACCTGAAGCATTCTGTGTTTAATATTGTCTCTCACTTGTACAGGACGTGGTTCCTCACCTTACTAAAATGTTTTCTATTTACGGACCCCCCGGCCTCCCTGGACACTATTGTCTCTCATAGACAGAAGGGCCTTTGAGAGCGGTCGCCGATGTCTTTCCCGAGGCTCACCATGGGTTTTGCCTAAGGCATATGGCCGCAAATATGCTTAATACTTGGAAGGATAAGTACCTGAAGGAACTTCTATTCCGAGCTGCAAAATGCTTCAGGAGACCAGAATTCGATGCAACCATGGAGAAGATGAAGGAACACAATGAGGCGGCCTGGAAATATGTTGACAATATTCCGAAAACACATTGGGCGAACGTAGAATATCCGGGTAAAAGGTACGGCACTCTCACGTCGAACGCGTCAGAAAGTGTAAATAATATGCTTCTAAAGGCAAGGTTTTGGCCAATAACTCGGTTGATCGAGCAAACGCGGGCGACCACAAGCGTCCATTTTCAGAGACGCCGAATAGAAGCAGACGGGCTACCGACTCCGTTAACAAAATATGCACAGAATCATATCAATCAGATGAGGAATCAGAGTGCTGGAACAGTTCGAGTTCAACCGCTATCATTACGGCAGTTTAAAGTGACATCTTTATACCATGTGGTAAGTGATCTATACATGAAATATGCATTTTATTATCTCCTAAGCTTATGATTATGCTAGTGTTTGATTAGAATAACTACTACTTTAATATAGTTTTTGGTTTTTGTAGGAAACAAGAGTAATACACAGAAATGAGGAGAAAAGTAACTCGAATGGTTAAATTATCATAACTTCGTGTACAAATGTCGGATTCGACTGATTCAAGCTTCATGTTAAAGTTCAAGAAGTCAGCTTTCCAACGCCACCAACCACGCGCAATTCGGAGTTCGGGACACAAAGTTATAGCCATTTGAAGTTTCCAAACAGTAACTACGATCGATCGGGAATCACTGCGATCGATCGCTAGAGCCGCAAAAGCACTATATTGAAGGACACGATCGATCGGCATAAAAACGATCGATCGTATCTACTGGAATTTTTGATCCGCCGAAGACAGTAACTACGATCGATCGGTATCATACGGCGTCGATCGCAAAGCGATCGATCGGAGGAAAATAACGAAGGAATTGCGATCAATCGTCTAGAGAACGATCATCAATACGGGCGATCGATCGCCGTATGCGGCAAACCGGAATTAAGACCTATTTCGACTTGGATTTGGAAGGGGATTTGATGGTTTCCTTCACCCCTATATATATGTCTTATGGGAGAACGTATTGGGCACTCAACCTTGGAGAACCAGAGCTTTATTGGAGGCTAGAGAGGAGCAAGAGAAGGAGTCTTGAGCAAAGAAGAAGAAGAAGGATTCATGATGATGGATCTACTTAAACAGGCTTTTCTTTTCTCCCTTTCTATGTGTAACTAAACTTTTATTCAAGGCTTGATGAAGCCCTAGATGTGTATTGCTACTCTTGATAGTTTAATTCTATAAAGTTGATTATGATTCATGCTTAATGCGATTTCATGAGTTCTTTTGAGTGCTTGACCATAAACTTGATTGATATGAATGAAATTAGATCTTTTTAATTCCTGCGCTTAGCTAAAAGTAGGCTGGTGTTAATTCTATGCCCGACCAAGGATAGGATCATTAGCCCAAATGATAATTCTATGCCCGACCAAGGATAGAATTATCTACATTAATTTTTAGTGGATGAACTCTCGTGTCCGACCAAGAACGTGAGTGAATTCATTGTGATTTGTGTGTCTGACCATGAACATGAATTACCATATCATGTTAACTTATGCTTAATAATAATTAAGAGTAGTAATTGCATGTCTAGTGGTGAATTCTTTGCCTTGATATTTCTCCATATTGATTAAATCTCAGTTAGATTAAATAAAGTTCATTGCTTTCTTTAGAATTAATTAAACTACATCTTTTTCTTCTCTTGAATTTGGTAAAAGATTAATCCGTCCATGAGGTTCGACAACCCTTTAATACTCAACGTAGTACAATTGCCTTGTGCACTTGCAAGGGTTTATATTTAAACGATCAAGTTTTTGGCGCCGTTGCCGGGGACGGCACAATAGTTTACCAAATTCTTAGCATAATTAGTTTTAGAGTAGTTTAGTGAGTCTTAACTTAGATTATTCGTCAGTAGCTTAATTTGTGTTTTGCTTTCTTTTGCAAGGTTAAGAGAGGACGTGGAATTCTCGCCAACGTGGAAGGGCCACCCCTTCCCCTAGTTTGCATTCTCTTATCCTTCCCTTTTTAGAATTAATTTGTGTGTTTGGTATTTTTCTTTTCTTTCTGTGACTGCATGTTGTGCTAGTTGTGGTTATTAGGACTGCTAGTTGTTGATATCTAGGACTGATGATTGCTAGTTGTGGATATCTAGGGTTGATTTTCTGATTTATGGATGTGTGATATTTTGGTTCGGTTGATGAATGCATGGTGAAAAAATGTCTTCACCTTTCTATGGATTTAGCCATGAGAACCCATATAGGAGCTTTAATGATTATTGTTCTTCACACACACCTAATCCCCCTCCCTATGAAGTGCCCTACCACCCACGACCCTTATATGCTAATACTTACAACCGTGGGTGGGATAATCACTCTAATTTTTGGAGTGGCACATCTTCCCTACAATATACAACTCCTTATATGTCGGAACCATGTGCCCTCTGTTTAAGTCCCATTCACACCCCAGTGGAGTGCCCTTTGGCCCATGAGTACCCTGATTTTATAAGAAAATATGTGAATGAGGCCCAAGGTCTTCATAGGTGGGAGGATCGTCCTATTTTCCCTTGGAAGCAACCCAACCCTAGGCCCACTCTTCATGAGGCCCTTAGACAAGATTTTCTAAGCCAACAGCTGCCTTACCAACCTGCCTCTACTCCTCAGTTTGGTCAATCTACCTTAGAAGATAAAATGAACCAAATAATAGCCAACCAATCTGCCATCCTCATAGCCTTAACTAAGTTGTCAACTGGATATAAGGAAATGAGAGAAGAGTACACCCCACCTGTCCAGTCCCAATATCCGAAGGGCCAATTTTCTGATGAAGGGATCTATTTTTCCCCTGACTATGATGTTACATCCCGTCATAATGCCCAAAGGTTTGACAATAAGCTTGAGTGGGCTTTACATAATGATCAAGAGGGTGTAGAAATTAAAGAAGAAGTAAGTGTGTTGATAGAACCAAATTTTCAACCTTCTTCTATATCTGAGGAGTTGCAGTCTACGGCACTATCACCAGAACCTTCTATTCTTGAAACACCATTCATACCATGTCTTGACCAATCTAACTCTTTGTTTAATGAACATAACTTAGACTGTTTCATAGATAGTTTAGTTGATTCACTAATTGAGGAAGCTTTCCCAATTGGGTTGCTAGAAGAGACCCCTAAGGCCAAAATGGTTGATGTGGGGGAGGAGGTTCCCATTATATTAAAATTTTTTAATGACCTTCTTTCATGGTTAATGCAGGGACCCCTCTTTCCAAAGCTTCCCTACCCACCACTTCATCCTTTTATTCCACGATGTGCTCCATACTTAGGCAACAAGGATAGGAGTGTGTGGAGCAATCATTTAATTGATCCAGGTTGATGACTTGATAACCTGGCCCCTACAGAGGATCATGGCTCCGTCTGGCTGAAGACGTTAAACTTAGCGCTTGGTGGGAGGCAACCCACGTATTCAGGTGTATTCTCTCATTTATTTGATTTTCTTTGTTATATGCTCATTGTCATGCTATATTTTGTTCACATTGTGGACAATGTTCATAATAGGTTTGGGGGAGGTAATAGTGCTTGCATAAAAGAAAAAAAAATCGGAAAAAAAAATCAGAAAAATAAAAAAATAAAATTTTGATTAGTTTTTAAGTTGTTTGTTAGTACTTTTTCTTAGGTTTTGTTAGTTTATCCCGTAATAATGCATTTTTCAATTCTTAGGAGATTAATTTACATTGGAAGTGTGAGTAAGTATACTGGAGGATAGATACACTTAACTGAGCATATCTTTCTGTTACAGTCCTCTTGGAATAAGTGCTTGAACTAAGAAAATTCACTTACACACACTAGTGCATAAAGTAATACCATCTAGAAATTTGTTGATTACTAATCTACAGTGGGATGTCTTTAGTCATAGTCATTGGATGATGTGTAGTTATCTGTTGAGCTTAAAAGATCATGATAGACCATTTACTTGGCTATGGCAAGGGATTAGAACCGGAAATAGGTTGAGAGTATAATACAGCCTGGACAAAATAAAGATGTGCTGAAAATATGTGCTGAAAATGAAAATGCGAAAAAATGAAAACAAAATGAAAGAAAGGGGCTGCTTGACTTTATAGGATTAACTTAGGCTGATGCTCGGGCCCGAAGCGGTCTCTTAAAACCTAATGCCCTAAGCCAATTTGGCTGGGAGTCATTGGCCTGAGTCATTGCTAAACCTAGGCATCTTGAAGTCAGGCCTTACACAGTCCTAGCGAAAAAAAAAAAAGTTTGTGGTGTATTATCCTCTCAAATCTAGAATGTTGGACCCGAAGGAGGCGCGCAGATCTGTGCTATCATGAACCTAAAGATTACGATGACTATGTAGATTCTGATGTTCTTTGGTTAATGGGTAACACTGGATCTGTATAAAACAGAAATTTAGAATGTATTGCTACAATGTTCTACACTTTTACTATTTATGTTATCATGCTATATCATATTGAGCAGAAATTTCCAAGATGAAAGTGTGGAATAAAACCACTTACTTGAGGGCTTCTATATTCCTGTTGATTATGAACCAAGTACGTGTGGTTAATTCTCTTAAGCATTGTAGTTTGTATTTGTCGGGATAATAGGTTGTATGTTTTGCTATGTTTTAATTTTTGCTTTGTTTTTGCACTTAGGTTAATTAGATTAATAAATACATGTTTGTGGGTAGCATGGCTGCAAACCCTCACGAGACAACACTCGTCCTACTAGGGACACCTAGAGGTTTAACGGCTTGTTGCATACGCTCAATGCAATCGTGTTCCCTACGAAAGTGGTGTTTACTTTTCTGCATTAGTTCTTTTAGTTGTTTGTTTGATTTTGATTTTGTTTTTGTTTTGCTAGGGACTAGCAAAATCTAGGTTTGGGGGTGTGATCTATACATGAAATATGCATTTTATTATCTCCTAAGCTTATGATTATGCTAGTGTTTGATTAAAATAACTACTACTTTAATATAGTTTTTGGTTTTTATAGGAAACAAGAGTAATACACAGAAATGAGGAGAAAAGTAACTCGAATGGTTAAATTATCATAACTTCGTGTACAAATGTCGCATTCGACTGATTCAAGCTTCATGTTAAAGTTCAAGAAGTCAGCTTTCCAACGCCACCAACCACGCGCAATTCGGAGTTCGGGACACAAAGTTATAGCCATTTGAAGTCTAAACAGTAACTACGATCGATCGGGAATCACTGCGATCGATCGCTAGAGCCGCAAAAGCACTATATTGAAGGACACGATCGATCGGCATAAAAACGATCGATCGTATCTACTGGAATTTTTGATCGGCCGAAGACAGTAACTACGATCGATCGGTATCATACGGCGTCGATCGCAAAGCGATCGATCGGAGGAAAATAACGAAGGAATTGCGATCGATCGTCTAGTGAACGATCATCAATACGGGCGATCGATCGCCGTATGCGGCAAACCGGAATTAAGACCTATTTCGACTTGGATTTGGAAGGGGATTTGATGGTTTTCCTTCACCCCTATATATATGTCTTATGGGAGAACGTATTGGGCACTCAACCTTGGAGAACCAGAGCTTTATTGGAGGCTAGAGAGGAGCAATAGAAGGAGTCTTGAGCAAAGAAGAAGAAGAAGGATTCATGACGATGGATCTACTTAAACAGGCTTTTCTTTTCTCCCTTTCTATGTGTAACTAAACTTTTATTCAAGGCTTAATGAAGCCCTAGATGTGTATTGCTACTCTTGATAGTTTAATTCTATAAAGTTGATTATGATTCATGCTTAATGCGATTTCATGAGTTCTTTTGAGTGCTTGACCATAAACTTGATTGATATGAATGAAATTAGATCTTTTTAATTCCTGCGCTTAGCTAAAAGTAGGCTGGTGTTAATTCTATGCCCGACCAAGGATAGGATCATTAGCCCAAATGATAATTCTATGCCCGACCAAGGATAGAATTATCTACATTAATTTTTAGTGGATGAACTCTCGTGTCCGACCAAGAACGTGAGTGAATTCATTGTGATTTGTGTGTCTGACCATGAACATGAATTACCATATCATGTTAACTTATGCTTAATAATAATTAAGAGTAGTAATTGCATGTCTAGTGGTGAATTCTTTGCCTTGATATTTCTCCATATTGATTAAATCTCAGTTAGATTAAATAAAGTTCATTGCTTTCTTTAGAATTAATTAAACTACATCTTTTTCTTCTCTTGAATTTGGTAAAAGATTAATCCGTCCCTGAGGTTCGACAACCCTTTAATACTCACCGTAGTACAATTGCCTTGTGCACTTACAAGGGTTTATATTTAAACGATCAGTAAGCATAAATTCATTTTCTATAAGAGACGACTATAACAAAGTCGTGTCGGCGAATACACGACTAGTCAT
Organism: Houttuynia cordata; assembly: GCA_039654745.1. Lineage (NCBI taxonomy): Eukaryota > Viridiplantae > Streptophyta > Magnoliopsida > Piperales > Saururaceae > Houttuynia > Houttuynia cordata. The sequence continues at coordinate 23,469,827 of CM077505.1, forward strand.
ACAGTCCTGTCGTCGCATGCACGACTAGTCATACAGTCGTGTCTTCGACGACACGAGTATTCTTGGAAGACACTGATGTTGTTCATGTTTTCGCATTAGGATGTTGTTGACCTTACGAATAGAACCTGCACATGTGACTTCTTCCAGAGCATGGAACTTCCATGCAAGCACGCCATGGCATGTATTGATGAGAGGAGTTTGGAAGCGGTAGAATATTGTGAGAAGTGGTACTGCGCAAGTACGTACCGCAGCACGTACGAAGAAGTAGTGTTTCCTACTTTAGACAGAAGTCAGTGGGGGAATTACGGGGTTTTATTTAAATGCGAACTGTCCATGGTTGAAGCTCCAAAGAAGGGCAGGAGAAAGACAAAGAGAATTGATTTACAGCCCGAGCCACCTGCAAGGACAAGTTCGAAATGTGGGAATTGTCGTGAAGCTGGTCACAACCGTACAAGGTGCACCAATAGCCCGGTTCCGAAAGAAAATCGGACGCGCAGGAAACGAACACTTCCGCAACAAGGCAAACTGACTACGAACGAGACATCGCATGTACGCCGCTCCGGCTTACCTCAGCCCCCACCATTCTTCACTTAGGATGTAGTCAAATTCTTGTATAACGCATATTAACTTCTACCGAAATGTACGCCTGTAAAGAAAAAGAAAATCAGAAATGAAAAACAATCTTTCGAGTTTGAATGCATCATCCGTTTTTTCCATTATACCCGAATATTACATTACACGACTATCTATACTATCGTGTATTGTGAAACACGACTATTTACAAAGTCGTGTCGGCTAGTACGCAACTATATATAAAGTCGTGTTGCATCAGAGACGATTATATACGTAGTCGTGTTGCATGAAGGCCGTATTCAAAGTCATGCTTGCGATATTTTGTCTACATCTGGTATGCGTCAAAAAAAGAATTCGAATTATTTGAAAGAGAACTGTACAACAAGGTGTCAAAAATGAATTCGAATTATTTGAAAGAGTACGGTATGTACAGCAAAGAAGCTTTGTACAATAAAATAATGTGAATAAAATGAATATGAATTTATTCTTTATCCGGAAGCCGCATAAAACCCGCAACTGTGACGGCATCTTTTTTGACTTGTCCGGAATCGTCGTCAAACTCGATGTTAATAACCCCCCGAATCAAGGTTGAAGCGATGACTGGTCGCCAAAGTCGTGTAATTGTCGACTGATCAAACTCCGGTGGGTTGACATTGGACGCCAAGTGCGCGATGTACATCATGATGAAGATGCCACAGTCTTTCGAATTCTGTTGCCACAGCGCTTTGGCTATCTGAGTCATCTTCCAGTCTAGCAAACCAAACCACCCCAGCTTGCCTGCCATCACAACGTTCATGAACTGCGTGAATTTGTCAGCAACTTTTCTGTGATGTGGATATAACTGGGATCTGCCAGACAGCGGGTTGTAGAAGCGCCATACACAGTGCGGGAAATGTACATACACGAGGCAGAAGTGGGAGCCGGTGCGGATTGGGAAAAATGCGTAGAACATGTTCCTGTTCAAGCCGTCGAACATCCTCCCGAGCTTTTTAACCAATTTCGCATTATTTCCTCCTTCGTTGTGCTCCTGCGAAACCGCAAGAGAGTTAGACAACGATGCTGGTAATATTATACTTAATTACTTATCACTCCTTATGCAGGGAACACTTACGTTGTCGAATATCTCTTTGAATGCGTGGCATCCAAAAAATGCCCACAGATATTTCATCCGGTTTCTATCATTGCGCTGCCTCAACAGACTTAAAAACGTATTTATAACCTATGGAAAAACATCCACATGAGTCATAACAGTCGAAGTAAGGCAATATACAACTTCTAATTAAAAGTCAATTATTGTAATTACGATTTTCATGATAGTCGTGTCGTCGATAGACACGACTATGCGTATAGTCGTGTGTTGCAAAGACACGACTACGCGCAAAGTCGTGTCTTCGAATACACGACTTTACGTCAACTCACATATTTCAAAAAGCAAAAGAGGAAAACATATGAGGAGCATACGTTTACTTACATTGGTGTTTATTTCTGTTGTTTGTAGGAGGGATACATAGTCGTCATCACATAGCGTTAGGATTGGATAAGCATTCCTCGGATTGGCGATCCATCCATCTATTGTCACTCTATCCCGCTCTAACAATACCCCCATGTCGAAGCATAACTCCAAATCGGCATAGTTTTCGGGGAGTGCAATTACAGACTTACACTTTTGAGGGGTTAGGAGGACATCGACGTCAACAGGCTGGGATGCGGTTAAGCCAGTGCCCTCCGCCACCTCCTCCTCCTTTGCCTACTCCTCCTCAGCCTCCTCTTCCTTCACCTCCTCCTTCTTCTCCTCCTCCATCGCCTCTTCGTCGGCCTGCACCTCCTCCTCCTCCTCCTTCGGCTCCTTATCCAGAACATCCTCCTTCACCTCTTCCTCCTCGACATCCCCGTCCTTCACATCCTCCTTGACGGTTTGGATATCCAACTGCTGTAAGGAAGAGATGACCTCATCGATGATAGAGGTCGCTTGTCGATCGGATATGGTTTGTTCGGAGTCGGCTTTCGGCTGAGGGGACCTATTCCTTCTTTCCTGCTCCTCCGCCATTCTCCGTATATGGTCATCTTCCCTAATCCTCTGCAATTCCCTCGCGGAGATAGTCCTCATTCTCTTCCTTACCACTACACCAGGGGGGAATAGGTCCCGTCTGTACGTCGGACGGGACTCGACTTCTGCACGCTCCATATCTTCGTTGAATTCTGGTTGGAGCTTCTTCAAAAACAACTTGGCAGAGGATCTCTTTGTAGCCCGTTGAATCTTGTCTCCCTCATCCGCGCGTTTGATGGGAGCTAAAATGACATTTTACTTATTCGTGTCAGTAGTAGCAGCACGATAAAAAACATAGTCGTGTTGTATGAAACATGATAAACCACATAGTCGTGTATCATTAAACACGACAAATATAATAGTCGTGTACCATGTGGCACGAGAAAATAAATAATCGTCTACAACTTACCTTTACCCCATTTCGTCGAATCCAGATGTGACTTCCTTGCTAGCTCCTTTGTCCGCATACCAATCGGAGTGTTCTTCATATGCTCCTTGTCATGGGGCCGCTTCTTTGGCTCCATCTGATGCACCGATGACTTCTTTGGCTCCATTTGGGGCCGCTTCTTTGGCTCCTTCGTCGGCTCTTCAGTCATCTCCGGCTTGGGATGCTCAAAGATCTGACCTTCTAACAGCATTGACGCTGAGGCGGCAGAGGCCTTCATAGAGTGGAGAACCTCTCGCAGAGGTCCGACACTCCTTCCCATCTCCTCATACGAAGACAGAGCTATCTCAATTAGTGACTGTATGCCCTGAAGCGTACCCTCCAATCGCCCCATTGCAGTTGCAGTGGACTGGGCAGCCGTCCTCGAGGAAGTGGATGCAAGTTGGTTGTGAGTCCTCTTGATTTCCGGCCTCTCCGGCCTCTGCCGTCGTGGAGGAGGGGCCATTGAGGTTGACGAAGCAAGGAGAGATGCCTCTCCGGCCATGGGGCTGATTACGTCGACGAGTTCCTCCCCTACTTGAAGATTGTGGAACACTCCCGTCCAATAGTCGGCCATACGGTGCTTCTTCTGTGCACCTTTCTTCACCTCTGTAATGAGGGCCCCACTTCCTGGCCACCCTTTGGCCCGTGGGATGGTAGGGCCCATGACAGGATGGAAGATTGTCGTGTGCTCGAAAAACCAAATCTGCATAGTAAACAGATGAAAACATTATTACAATGCGCGGTTGCCTTAGTCGACTATAACTTGTACACGAATTGAACTATGGTCGTGTCGTAAACAACACGACTATATACCTAGTCGTGTTTCATCATACACGACTATAAATATAGTCGTGTTGCATAATACACGACTATAAATATAGTGGTATTGTATAAGACTTTTTGCCGATCGAAGACTATGAATGCTACATACCTGAAGGACATATGCGGCGCCATTTAGGTATCCACCGCCCAGGCACCCTCCTTATGATCTCGCACCCATTAGTCTGCTGGTATGGGTTATACCAGAAACCAACATCTTATGTATAGCCCCAGCCCAATTGTATGACCTCAATCTTGGGAGGTCGTCAATGTAATGGTACAAAGAGGGATGAACCGCTCTAGTGCTGTGTGGAAACAGCACTGTGCAGAAGAGGAGGCAGATGATCATCCTCGCAATGTCCTCCTCTTCCATGTTCAGTTTGCCCGCGCTAAGCTTGTCTATGATTTCCTCAATGTGTGGAATTTCTGCTCTCCTCGCGGCGAAGTGCTTTCTGAAGAATTGACCTTCCGGTCGGCGTGTCAAGGAGGGGAGGACCTCAACTCTTTCGCCCTTTGCGGGCAATCCGGTGATAAGCGCAACTTCTTGCTCTGTGAAATGTAGCGTCCTGCCCTTGATATTGAAGACCTTCGCCGACTCATCCCAGTACCTGACCAAATGGTCGAGGAGGTTCCGAGATACAACTACGTCCTCACCTTCAAAAATGACAACGAAACCAGCATCTTTGATCACTTGGGCACATCTTTGGTGACGCTGTAGGAGGGCCGCACACTTTTTCATCGCTCCCGGTTGACAACACGTCCGAAGCGCCGGTCGCGCATTATATGTTCTCTTTACTGGTCGGTCCATCGGAGCCTTCCTTTTCCTGCCCCTCTGATTTCGCTGTCGAGGTACGAAGACAAAATCATGATCCTCCTCCTCTTCCGATGGTATTTCCTCCATAGACTCATCTCTTTTTTTATCCATCTGCAAGGAGTGAGGTATAGTGGTCAGTAGAAAAGTCTCCTCGGTGAAACACGAAAATATAAAAGTCGTGTTGTCGCGTACACGACTAAATAGAAAGTCGTGTATTTTACAGACACGACTTTATACTTCATAGTTAAAATTCCAAATCCAAAGGTCGGACCTTATGAAAGTAAAATCAGTAAAGATTGTTGTAACTTACCGCGGTTTAGTCGTGTGTATGTATGTATTTCCTCGCAGGTGCCTTTCACACTCTTCCTCGCCGTCAACCGAAGCTCAATCGGTCAATCCGCCGGTTGCATGCAGGTGGAGGGAGCCGCGGGCGAACTCAGAAGGTTGAAGATCCGAAATACCGACGTATGCGCTTCAAATCGCCGCCTTTGTGCACTCTCCCTCAGTCGTGTCGTCGAAATCCAGCAGGGGGGCAGCTCGATATCGAGATGGGGGACGCGAATAGGCTCGTCAAAATCTGTGTATTCCGCCGGTTGAATCGCCGCTCGAACTCGCTGGTCGCCGGTGACGTCGCCGATGTATATCGCCGGAGAACCTTGTACTTTTTTCGTGTTGTACACAACACGCCTCTTTGCACAGTATTAGCACGAAAAAATAGAAGAAAGGGCATTTTGGGTACTTCAAGTCCAGATTCCAGGTCATATGAAATTTCACAGGAAAAACCTGGTAATATGGGAATATCAAAGTTGGCGCCAGATAATATGGAAAAAACTCGAAGGATGGAGCATAGAAAAGCTGCAAGTTGATGTTGCTCTTGATTGAAGAATTTTTTCCAGATTTAAAATCAGTCTATATGAACCTCCAGCTTAATCCAGTTGGTCAGTTAAACTCTGAACTTGGCCCGAGTCCAAGGTTGATATATTTTGATTTGTACCACGAAATGAATGTAAGCGTGAAGTATTTTTTGTTCAATCAGTTAGAAACTTTCAAACTTAACATTTTCCTCTTGAATTCAAGGGTCTTCGTCGCAAAGCGAGATATAAGATTAGTTGACTGAAACATGTACTTCCCCCAAGAATTAGCTTGGGAGAGGCCCAGAGATGAACACAGTGGCACTTAGTGCCTCAAAACAAGACCAGTGCAAGGGTTACATTCATTTCAAGTTTCAACAGAGCATGATAGAGAACCTGTAACCTTTTGAGACATGAAATGGATCATGCATCAGAAACTGTAGTCAGTAACATCAAAAGCCTACGTGATCTCTTCGAAGAAAATACATTCAATAAGCATCATCCAACATTGGCTCAAAAAGACCTAAAATAACACTCATAATCTAGGATTTTCTTACAGATACTATTCGTTCTGTGAAGGAGTTACATCCCGTCGGAGCTCTTTAACAATGTCTGCAAGTGCCTGTGGATTCAGGCCTCGCTCACAGAGGGCAACCAGTATTGAAAGTGTGTGGCGATCAAGGCCTGTATCCAGAATGTTTGACATTTGAAATACCAACTCTAGCGATTCCTGAGCATTGCGTGCAGCTTCAGGATCCATCTGTGATTAGAGACCAACAAAAGTAATAAGCTTTCAAGAATACTAGACTGCTGCTGCAGTAGGCTACAATGAAACCAATGTTGCAAACGCAAACCATTACTTATCACTCAATACAACACAATTCCACTACAGATTTAGTCTCCAGACCAAGTGAACTGAAGCTCAAATAAAAAGAAAAAGCTACAAGTTGCACGAAGCTTCAGGATCCATCTGTGATTAGAGACCAACAAAAGCAATAAGCTTTCAAGAATCCTAGACCCTTATAAACAAAGAATCCCAGACTGCTGCTGCAGTAGGCTTCAATGAAATCAATGTTGCAAATCATTACTACAACACTCGACACAACACAATTCCAGGACCGATTTCATCCCCAGACCAAGTGAACTGAAGCTCAAATAAACAAAAAGGTACAAGGACTGATTCCAGAGTCCATCATATCAATGTACAATATTTCAAAAGAATGAACAGCACAAGTATACTAGAAATATAGGAGACAAATGATTCACGATTACAAATATGATGAAGGAAGAGCTCTCAATTTGTTGGCGAGCCTTTCACAAAAACACATTCAAATTAACCACCATCCTACATACATTAACCACACCATGGTAAATTTGTTGTGGTTCCCATAAGAGCAGTGCTACTCTTTAAGTTAAGCCTGTGGAATATGGACTATAGACCATGGGAAACTGTCCATTTGCGGGGCCGTAAAGTCCATATTTTCAAATTACAGCACTGATCATAAAAATCGCATTCCATAGGTCCCATGGGTACAAGCATGTAGGTTTACCATTTTTCTTCTCATAAATCAAGTCAAAAAGGTTAGATGACTTGTACAACATCATTTAATTACATCAACTAGACAGAAAAAGATTACGCTATGAACTCACGCCGTAATAAATCGACAGATATTTTTCAATACACAGCCCTGCTCAAATAATCACATGCCATAGGCTATCCCATGGATATAAGCCTAGTTTTAGCATTTTTCTTGTCATAAATTAAGTTATAAAAGCATAAAAACATATGTGCAAAATCAATTAATCCATAAAATAGTCTAAAGAAAAGATTGAAGCTATAAATTCTAGCCGTAATAAATCCATACATATTAAGCTCAATTCTGCATGCGCTTAGAACAAACTATTACAAAATGATCCCCAACTGCACGAGGATAGCAACTAAACATAAACATTGAAAGAAAAAGACTAATTATAGCAACAACAAAAAAGAAAGAAAAAGATTAAGATGTTAGATGCCAAATCTTGTTTTTTTCTTTTAAGCGGTATGCTATATCAACCAAAGCCCTTTCATGTTTGGTAAAATTTTAATTTAGAACACTTTGTGGGGAGCCCAAAGATCACGAAATCTAAGACACCATTTTCCAAATGCTTATTTTTCTGAAACAGGCAAAAGAAACAAAAAACTACCTCAATCATCTGATTTGGTAAATTAGTCCATGTTGAAAAACCAACCATTAAAATGGGAAAGAGAAAGTAAGTTATAGCACTATAGACAACTTGCAGAGATAAATATTTTCAGATAAATCCTATGCCTTATTCAGCTAAAATAAGCCCAAGGGGAGAAGGTGCACAGAAGAAGGTCCTTGCCAATATGGTCCGCAGGAGGCAATTTTTACAGAAGGTGGAGTAACACTAATTGGGTAAAGAGGAGCAGAAGCAACTGAAGGAGGAGACCACTCTCTAATCCCTTAATTTTTCATTCATCACCACCATAGTGACAAACTCCAGATTTAGCATCAATTTGGCGAGGAATCATTTCGGTTCGCTACGGGAAGATTTGGCATACTAGAAAACAATGATCAGTGCTGGACGAAGGAGCGAATGGGGAAGTCGGACGGCCAAGCATCATCACTTCTTGAACTCTAACAAATTATTCTACAAATAAAGTAAGACAAAAAAGGATAAAGATGGGATCTTTAAAAGGGCTTTTTACCGTAATGGCGACGAAGGAGCCTCGCCAAAGGGGAAGTCGGACGATGAGGACGAAGACGATGGCAAAGGCACCTGTTGCAGGGGGATGGCAAGCACTTGCAACTGGAGAGCACCACTTGCTTCTAGAATTTGCATGGGTATCCCTCATGTTCTTGCCGGTTCTCCCTTCCTCCCTCCCTCTTGTTTTTGATATTTTGGATTTGGCACTGCAGTTTGGGTGGTGTAAGTCCTCAACCTTCTCCTTTTTTTTTTTTTTTTTTTTTTTTTTTTTTTTTTTTTTTTTTTTTTTACCTTTTTTTTGGGCGATTGATTCCGGATAGCTGTGGCAAGTACCGTCTGTCCCATATAAATTATCTGGATTGGAAATAAAAAATGAACTGATTTTAGTTTATTTTGGATTTCTAACCTAAATAAATAATTTGGAACAAGGGAATAATTGAAATCAAGTTTTTTTTAAAGAGTTTGCCTTACAAACCAATAGATCCTCGGGTATTTACATATGAAGGGTAAGTAAAGGCTTTAAATGTTGCGAGCCCAATATGCCAATAATAAATTTAACTAATTTTTAAATATTGCTAGGATTTTTTCACCAAGGGGGTATAACAAGTTAGCCAAAAAAAAGGGTGCCCTAGTTCTTAGAACCTGACTACCATATGCAGCCATCATTCCTCTCAAGTACGCATATGGCTCACACAATTAGCAAGTTGAGACATATAGTCTTTGTGGCTCAAGGTGGTCAATGGATTGGGGGTTTGAAAGAACATTCAGGTCTTAAGCTTTTAAATGGTGTCTATATATTCATCTACACAATTTCGTTTTTGGACAAGCTTTCTATTTCTTAACTATTCCTATTAAGAGTAAATATAATCCTCTCTCTCTCTTTCAAAATACTATGTACATCTAGAAATGTTCATTGTTTCAAAAAAATATTATATACATTTTGTCAAATCACATGACTTCAAAATTGGAAGAGACTTAGAATAATTGACTTGAATTTGTTCTTGAATGAGCATAGGAGTTGGAAGAAGTTGTTGGCCTCATGGTCCAACAAAAATGAAAATTTTCTGAAATATACACAATATTTTGGAACGGAGGGAATTACATATTTACATATAACCTGGAAAGTTAAGTGTTACTACAAATTTGTGGTCCATTCATGACCCATATGCTATTTGTGGTCTATTCGCCAATCGCTACGATCATGTTTGGATGCAACTTGTTATGAATGATTTCCATTTTTGCTGATTCAGAGAAAGCTCTCTCTTCTCGCTCCCGAGAGCTCCGGAAAGTCGAATGCAGCAGCTCCGAATCCTCGAACCCCCAGTCCCGCCATGTCCCCCGCCGCCCGCCGGCGAGTTCCGAGCCCGTTTTCAAATCCCCTTCCACAAATCCCGGGCCTTCCCGCCATTTTCCATCCGCACCCGCGCAGGAGCCGCCGGCGCCGTCGCGGAGAGGTTTTCGGCTGCCCGGAGCTCGTCTGACTGCTGCGGCAGTGGTGGCGGGAGGAGGGGGGCTGCGGGAGGCGGGGGAAAGGTTGTGGATTTGGCCACTCTGGGGAATCTGTGCGTGGATATTGTTCTGGGCGTGCCGCAGCTGCCGCCGGAGCCCAAGGATGAACGCCGTGCTTATATGGAAGGGCTCGCCGCGTCTCGCCCAGATAAGGTTCGAAGAATTCTGATGTGTTTTTGCTCCTTTTTAGCTAACTGAAGCTCTTCTGATTACTTAATTTGTTTAGCAAATGAATGCTTTGACGTATCTACTTAGGCAGTTCGGATTCATTTGGTTCACCTCCCTGCAGGGTTTGAAAGAAAAATGTCTTTTTTACGTTCAAAAAGGTTCTCCCTTTGAAGAAAAATTTAATTTATTACAGAAAATTATATTTATTAAAACTGTATTCATCAATCAAAATCTTTTTCGTTGTGATGTTCGGTTGTATTCAAGAAAAAACAGTTAATTTATGGTAGTAAATCCACTACTTGTGTACTTTTTTAGCTTTTATCTTTTTGGAGCATGTTGCTAACCTCAAATTGTTAGGAAAGGGCACTACTTGATTATGATTATGATTATGATTATGATTATGATCTTTTTAGTGGTATTATGGTAGGAGTTAGACTTCCTTTAAGGATGATCATGTGTAAAGGTCAATTTCCAGTTTCTTTCAGTTATGCCAATTTTTTTCATGTTTGGAAAATGTCTAAAAAGGGAGGCATCTAATTTCATCCCTTATATAGGCATAGGAACTATGAATTTATTTTTGATCGGAACTTAGACTTAACTGCAATTTTGGAACTGGGATATGGCTTAAGTGATTGAGAGGATTCTTTAATTTCTTGAGTGCTTCTCTCCTTTGGTAGTGATTGCAAACCTTGCAATCTCAGTCTCGGTAGATCTTGGTTGGCCGAAAATAAGAGAGCTTGAACAGGTCAAGAAGATGATCTTGATGATAGTAAATTGTAACCTCATAGACAAAGTTGATGTCAACAAAAAGATACTCCCTCCGTTCACTTTTAATCGATACAGTTTTCTTTAATAAATACAGTTTTCTTCAAATGAACTAATTTAGTTTATTTGAAGAATTGTATTTATTAAAGAAAACTGTATCGATTAAAAGTGAATGGAGGGAGTACCAAATTGTATACTTAAAAAATTATGTTGAACTAAGAGAGAATATATTCTCTGTAGTGTATTAGAGAGAATATATTCTCTTTAAAAGTGGTTTTAAATGTGAATTTCAGAGGAAGCTGAAGAGAAGTACTCTGTATTTATTCCCATAGGAATAAATTCTCACAGGATTCAAATCTCACATGAATATGTTCTAATAATCTTTATTAGGTGTCTAATAAAAATGTGATAAGTATGGTCAAAGAAAAGGATTTTAATAATCTTTTTCTTTTTTATTGGAACAGAGCCGAGGTTGGGCAAGATTTATTGAGAACTCTCTGAACCTGGAAATTTAAAATAGAGGCAAACAATTTTTGCCGAGATCTTGGTGATATTTGGAAATGTACAAAAACGAGAAGAGAGATGCCATATTTTCTCCTGCCTTCAGTGCCTACATGAGAGATCTCGGTGTGATCTCACGAAATCTCGCTGAGACTGCAAACCATGAGTGATCGAGGTAATAGTTGCATATATTAATAAGGCATGCAAGAGAGTCCAAAGAGCTCGGTTCATCCTTTATATTTGCAGTACATTAATATTTCTCAGGATAGGCAGTTTGAGAAGGCTTAGTGTTAAAATGGCCTTTTTATGTAAACTAAGGTGTCAACTTAAGAATTTGCGTTCTCATGCCACTTATAAGGATAATATGCTGCCCGTCATGAGTAGGTGATCCAGCGATCTCAGGTTGCCAAGAAGTGGTAAGCAAGTTGACCTGTATGCAATATGGTCATGAGTACTTTAATTGGAAATCTGTACTGATTATCATTGGGGGGGAGGGGGGATGGGGTGAGATATTAATTCATAAATTAGCAAGTGTGCAATCCGATGTACTTCTAGCGGATGTAGATATCAAGTCTGAAATAATAAAAAAATGGCAAATAAATGTTGGTTGGGAATTGTATTTATTAAATAGGATACAATATGTCTATCTAAAATAACATAAATACATGTTTTAAAATATGTCCAACAATATAAATTGATCAGTTTGGTTTACCTAGCTTAAAATCCATATCCTTGGTACTGGTGGCAAGCACTTTTGTCACTCAATTAGTTAAACACCCGCCAGAACTTTATACTCCTGGCATTTATACATCTGTTTCTTGAATGTATCAAGTTCGGAACCCTTTTATTCTGTCACAACCATAGCGATTTGTTTGTAGTGCATCATTTATTGACATATTTATCCTGCACTTGTGACTTGATTGATTTGTATGCAGAAATATTGGGAGGCTGGTGGGAACTGCAATTTGGCCATTGCTGCAGCAAGGCTGGGCCTCAAATGTCTCACTCTTGGTTATGTAGGTGATGAAGTATATGGGAATTTCCTCCTTGATGTTCTTCAGGAAGAGGGTATAGATTGGGTTGGAATTAATGAAGATGTTGAAGCTGCTGCCGGTGCTGCTTACGAAACTCTTCTCTGTTGGGTTTTGGTTGACCCTATGCAGCGACATGGATTTTGTAGGTATAATAACTTGGCCTTTGACCTCTTATTTTCATCTGTCTAAATTTATTACTTTGACTTTCCTCATTGTGGTACCACCTCATGAGTTATCTTATTCCATTTCTTAGACCAAGATGTCATCCAAATATGTCATGTATTTCACCACCAAAACAGTTGCCTTCTGCAGACATTTAATAATAACAACCTTGTTATTGAGACATTATGGCTGGTCTATCTGATTTTTGTTTTCTTATGGTTATCAGTCGAGCTGATTTCAGTGATGATCCAGCATTTAGTTGGATGATTAACTTGTCTGAAGAGGCAAAGACTGCAATCAGCCAGTCAAAAGTTTTATTCTGCAACGGATATGTATTTGATGAACTTTCTCCAGGTTTGATAAGTTCTGCAGTGGAATATGCCATAAATGTGGGAACTGCAGTATTTTTTGATCCTGGCCCTCGAGGAAAGACTCTACGCTGTGGTACATTGGAAGAGCAAAAGGCACTTCACTTGTGTCTGACTATGTGTGATGTTCTTCTTTTAACTTCAGATGAGGTATGTCTTCTTTATTGATAACTGTTATGATTTTTCACCAATTGCAGGGATATGTCTGTTTGAATTTTGTTTTGAGTGGTGGAATGTCAAATTCTTTTCTAAATGTGTACTAAGACCCCTTATTTTGTCAACGATAAAAGCAAAGAAAATAGAAAAAGGAAAAAAGTGATTGATAACAGTCGATTCCAACGACAGCTTCTTTTAATTAGCTTTAAATATGCCATTTTTTTAAGTATTATACGTCAATGTGGTATCTTTTTCAATTCATGTTCAATTGACAATTTCTTATATTCATAATCAAATTGGTTACTATGGGGTTTTGGTTTTTCACATTTTACTCTAAAACAGCACTGCACTGACTTCCTTTTGCATGAAAAATAAGAAATCTCATTGCTACAAGGCCTTTCATTTCACTTTAGTTTTGATGATGCTATTTTTTTCGGTAAAGTTCACAATCTTATCTATTGAATACATACATATGATACAAGAAGAGCCTGCTATACATAATATAGAAACGGCCGCAGGAAGCTGAGACAACACAAAAAAAAGAGAAGAAAGTAGAGTCCTCACAGTATATACAACTACAACCACTTTCGCACGAACGAGGACCAGAACACGAACTGCATTCTCTTATTTATTATGGGATTGCTAGTGCAATAGGCGTCCATCTTATATATGGTGTCCTGAGGCATGCCCACACTGCCAACCAGCACCAACTGCACGATCGTCGTCCTTCTAATCGCATTTGGTTCAGAGCAATAGGGTGGGAACGAGAAGTATGCACATTATACTAAGGTAGATAGGGAAGACAGGTATTCACAGGACAGAGGCAGGGATGAGATTGAAAAGCCTTGTGGGTAGACCGGGAATCAGGGTAGAACCAAGGAAGTAGACTGGAAACCAAGAAACGTGGGAAGAATTGGGGGAGAGGAAGCCAATGGAGGGGAGGATAAGCAAGGGCGAAGAACGAGGACTGAGAGGTAGACAGGAGAGGAAAAAGGTGGGAGAGGGGATGGAGAGGGCCAGCCAGTAGGACTTGGAGTCTGGTGGCTGGCCCAGGAAGGCACTACACAGCCCACTCGCTCACTGCACACTCTCGACCAGTCACCTGTTTCTAATGATTATAATATATATATATATATATATATATATATTATATTAGAAACTCGTATGCTCATTGAGGTGAAAATAGGAAAAAAAACTTCTATTGGTTAGGGAGTGCAAAGCTCCATCAACTAATCATTCAATATTCCTGATGACATGGTCTCATAATCAGCAGTCTTCACCTGATATTTTTATGTACATTCTGTGAGAATAATGAGAACTAAGTTGGAGAGAAGAAAGATGAGACTTCTCGATAACTAAAAAAGATGAAGAAGCTTATAATGGACATGTCAAGCCCTGCAATAATAGTAATTGACTTGACTAATAAGACATAAAACAAAACTGTCCTACAGTTAAGTGAGAATAACATACATTTAAGACTATTATGTCGAATATATTAACTGCTGTAACAAGAAACCAGAACTGGGTTGATGCCTTATTTTATCATGCAAATTGTGGTAATTTTTTATGACAAGTATAGGGTTTTGTTTTTCGTTGTTGTGACAAGGAACTGACCTTTTTGTTTTTGTTGTGGAGCAATATAGATTTGTGTTATTTATGTATAGAGGATATGCACATATGCTAGCGGTTATCAAGGATCTGATAGCTACACATGTTAAGTAGTGAATATTGTGCATAAATGAAACTAATTATACATTAACGTACTCAATTTGATCAGTTTTTAGCAAGTGGTAGTAATTAATTTGATGTCTCTTCGCATCATTTTGTCCGCTGTTGTGATCCTGATTCAAAGAAACAGATCTTGGCTGAGCAAAGTTAATTGCTAAGCAAACAAGAATTGACGGATATCTGACTGACTTCCTGCCCTTTTAGAATTATTGCTTATGAACTCAATGGTATAGAAAGACGTGACCCTGTGAATTTGCTGAAATAGTGAAAAAAATTTGAAGAAAATGGGAAAACAAATGGATAATATGCTTTGACTTGGTGCCAGTTATTATTCATTTCCATATTAGTATATCAATGTTTTGCAGTTAGTTCTTGTTATTACTTGACTCATGTTACCACTAAGGTTCCTTGATATCAAGGACTAGAATACTATTTGAAATGGCAAAACATTGACTTGCTAACATGGAAAGGATTATGCCCATATGTGTGAACATTTAATGGTAGTTCAATGCATTTTCAGGTTATAATTTGGATGACCTTAGTAAGCATACCAGAGCTTCTGCTCGAGGGAACTATATTCATAAAATCCATGCATTAATTGTTTCTCCTATTATCATATCATAATCATAATCAAGTAGCGCCTTTTCCCAACAATTTCGGGTCAGCTACATGGATCTTACGCCTCCATTCTAGCCTGTTTTGTGTCATTTCTTTTGTAAGAGAAAGCAAAGACAAGCTCCCTATTAGTTATGAAAAAATTTCATGTGGTTATTCTGTAAAATGTTTTTCCTTTATTGCCATTTTGCTCGAATAATGCTTGCTATGCTGACACAAATGATAAAACAGGCACACTCATTAACCGGCATCAACAACCCTATTTTGGCTGGACAGGAGTTGATAAGAAAAGGGATGCGGACAAAGTGGGTCATTATTAAAATGGGTGCGAAGGGTTCAATGTTGATAACTTCTTCAACTATATCCTGTGCACCTGCATTTAAGGTGCCATTTTTTATCCTCCATTTATCTCTACTGTCTGAAATCAGTTGAAAGAATCGTTCACGAGTGAATTTGTTGCCGAACCTGGACTGTCGATGTTTTATGAAACCAGCTTCATTAGCTGTTGTTTTCTAAGTGCGTCTCACAAGAAGTGATGATGGATACTCTTTGTGCATGTTTCCTGCGTAGAACCATCTTCATTTATCAAGCTTCATTGAAGTTTTTGAGGCTGACCATGTAGAACTATCTACATTTATAAAGCTTCAATGATGTTTTTAAGGCTGACCTTTTATCTTTGTCTTTTTCTTTAGGTTAAAGTAGTTGATACTGTTGGTTGTGGAGACAGTTATGTTGCTGCTGTTGCATATGGCTTTTTACACGAAGTGCCAACAATAAACACATTACTTCTTGCCAATGCAGTAGGTGCAGCAACTGCTACGGGCTCTGGTGCTGGTCGTAATGTTGCAAAATTGGAAAAAGTTCTGGAATTGTTAAATAATGCAAGCGTTAATGATGATGATCGGACCTGGTATGACATAGTTAGTGATAACGTAGATGCAGAAGATATTATAATGCTCTCAAGAGCAGCTGTTAATGGGACCAACAATCGGGTGTCCCATGTCTCTGTGCAGAGTGCTACATTTGAACTTCTGCACAAATTTGAGTTAGATTGTGAAACCAACATGGTGCAAATCTGATGAGGAGTATCAGGAGATGAAACACTTTCAGATCTGTTGAATGACAGCTTTGATAGAATGGCAGCAACTTAGGAAATAGGAACCATTGTGCTGATCAGTAATCAGACAAAGGAAAATTTACAGAATGAAGCTGTCCTTCACGTCTTGGTATTTTCTTGCTCCATGACGGAGAAGTTTGGATTCCAAGCTGCAAGACACTGGCATCAACGTATTTGTGATTCACCCTACACTAGGTGGCAATTTGTTACAGAAATGTATTTCACTAACTACGCAGCAGCATATTCTGTAAGCCACAGGATGTTTCCTATTGAAATAATATTTTTCCTTGCTCAGTACTGAAATCAGTTTTAATATTGGAATATATGTCAGATTGATTGTATTTATTTCAAACCGATTGATTACTCTAATTCAAAGATTCTCTTCAAGATCCTTCCAAGCTAGTTGCAACTTGTCGAATCCTCAACTGACATTGGCTTAATAAACTTTCCAGCCTTGCTGACCCCAAGTCTGGAAGCAGCCCTCTAAAGCAGCATTATAAAGCTGGCCTAATCGGTCCTCAGGCTGTTGGATCCCTCCTCCAGGGCCTAGGTTGTTGGCAAAATTAAAATGACAACAGAACTTCCACATACCAGGGAAGGGGATCGATCTGTTTTTTTTTCTCTGTTAGGACAGAAGCAGCTAAAGGACATTTGAGGTTGTGCATTTTCTTAAGAGCTACGAGAAAATCAGAAAGTTGCATACTTGGGCAATGAGAACACAAAAGTATTTTTCTTATCACCTTGATCTTTGCTTGAGCGTTATTGCTCTACTGAGTCTGAGGCTCGGATGATCAGACTAGGAAGATAATGCAACTGTTTTTGTGTTTCCATCAAAATTATTATCGACCTGTTTTGTTGTCGTTGATAGATGACAAATGGTACCACAGATGGTGCTGTGCCGGGATTAGTTAGGAAAACAAAGTGCTAGGCAAGGGCACAAAGGAGGTGAGTCCGTTTGGGCAAGAAGGAAAAATGAAAGGGATTTGGAGGATGCCATCAGTTCTTACTAATATGCAAGAACACACCATACTCCAGCAAGTCGGGATACAGACGCACCTGAAAATTATTCTAGGTTACCGACCCAAGGAGATAATGTACCAAGCTTTCACCACCCAAAAAACAAAACTTGTTTTGTCAGTCATGAAGGCTACAAGAAGTCGCCGCCGCAGCGAACCTTGTTGCTAAATCGGCGTATAAGTTTGTGATATACACTGACTCTGCTGTACTCGTACCAAATGCATATCAACAAGGTTTATAGAAACAACATAACTTTATGCACTACATAAAATGTGAATCAAATAGGACACTTAGGATAGAACAGAGGAAGTAGTTCTTAGCCTGGCTTGGGAGGCCAATCAATTAAAAGAGTCTAATTGACTTTCAGTAGGATGCACGTCCCTCACATATAATTCTTGGTGCATCAACCTTATGCAACCTTAATGACTAATCAAAGAAACCCTTTCGGACATAAACAGTGCATAACCATCAACTAGAGATTGATTTGCTAGATAAGCTGATGATAAGTCTGTAATATATATTTCCATCCGTCCTGAAATACCTGCCAATAACTAAAAAAGTGGCAGGTATAAAATGTTTTTTTTTTGGATAATTACAGGTATAAAATGTTCATATATATGGACGTTGCAGGTATAAAATGGACGTTTTTTCTTTTGCTAAGAAATGTTTATTTGGAAGAGAACACGCAAAAACACGAGTGGGTTCCCCCTCATGACATCGTCAACAATAGAAAGAAGAGGAACACTTTTGAAATATGAAGCCCTGCAGCGAACTGATACAACACTACCTTTGAAATTTGAGTTTTTCTTATAAGGGAGCAAATTTGCCATTTATATGAAAAGATTGTAAAAATGAAGATAGCCGGGAACGCATTATGTTACAACTAGTGTAGTTCTGGAATGAACTGAGTTAAATAGGACTAGGAATAGCTGACGTCTACCTTATTCAACAAATAAAGTTGGCTCGTATTACCCTCCAGCCTCTGAAGGCAGAAAAAGTCATCTCAATCTGATGTGTCGATGATCAAATATTTTGCCTGCACTTCATATGTTGGATGGAGATTTATAGGCAGATACTTCATGCATATGTTTTTATAGTGAAAAGTGAATCTTCTGGCCACTTCTAGTCATCAGAACTCATTTTACTTCAACCATTTCCGTCCACTTTCTACCTTATGAATTCCTTCTCCACATTTCCAGATAGATTATCCATGTATTACATCTTTAAGTTAGCAACATATTGGCCTCCAAGGTTCAAAATGCTTTCCATTCTTACAGCCTCTTAATTACCCCACATTCAAATGCCGAGGGAATATTTGCAGGCAAGATTAATAGACCTTGTTTGCTCATACCACATCTACAGTGCAATAAAAAATGAGCAGTGCTAGAAACTATCAGCAACAAAATCAATCCTGTTTGTATGCAAGCAACAAGAATCAAGGATTCTGGGTGATTTTGTAACTCTAGGAACTCTTGATGAAGGTACTTATGGAGTACAGCACGGAAAGTACGGAACCTGTGATTTACTTCGCCGAGACTGTGCCCTTGAATTGCCCTGGAATTCTCTTTAACTTCTTCTCTTCCATCAGCTTCCTCAATTTCCTCACTCCAACCCATCTACCAGCCTCAGCATATATGCTTAACATTAGAACATCGAATGCCACAGTTTGAGGATCTAGCTCAGATAAATTGTCAGCTACGAGCTCCGCTAGCTCCACATCACTGTGTCCTACAAGCTGCAAGCAAAGCTCCCCATACCCCAACATCAGGTTCAACTGGCATGTTCTGTATAAAATTATAAGCTTCAACTAATCGACCTGCACGACCGTGAAGGTCCACTATGCATGCACAATGTTCCATGCTCAATGCAATCGAGTGCTCTTTTATCATGCTAGTATAATGCAGCATTTCATCGTCTATGAGATCTGAATGCCTTTAAGCAGTCAAGACAGAAGTGAAAGTGAAAGCATTTGGTCCCACACCCTCTTCCAGCATTTTGGAGAAGAGACTCATGTCATCTTTTGCATGCCCATGAGCAGCATATACCCCAATCATGGCACTCCAAGACACCACACTTCTATTAGGTAACTTATCAAACAAAGTTTTAGCCAAATCTATGCTGCCACACTTAGCATACATGTCGATTAGTGTATTAAAAACTGAACTATTGCTATCAAGGCCTTCTGTATTAACAAGCTCATGCACCCATTTCCATGTATTAAGAGCTCCCAAACAGGCACAAGCAGAAATCACACTAATCATTGTTATATAATCAAATTTCACCTTCTGTGTTTGCATCCTTCAGAAAAGCTTTATTGTTTCATTTCCGTTTTCATTTTCCTCATATACAGCTATGATGGCATTCCAGGAGATCAAGTTTCTCGCCTTCATCCTTTCAAATAAAGATCTAGCTATGCCCACATGTCTACATTTTCCATACAACACAATCAAAGAATTCATGAAAGAGATCCGAATCTAGTCCTAACTTTATGCTGTACCCATGAATCAGCTCCCCAGTTTTCAAGAACTCTGACCCTGACAAAGCGGGCAAGACACTGACAAGTGTAACTGAAGTTGGTTTTGTGGCAGAGCCAACCATCATTTTAAAAATACTCAAAGCCTCTTTTAAAAATCCATTCTGTACATTCCAGCAATCATGGCTGTCCATGAAACAACATTCTGTACGACAATTCCCTCAAAAACCAACTCTGAACTTGAAGTCTCTCAAGTCTGAGCATACATGCTCACCAGCGAGCTCTGAACAAACACATTCGAATCTAGGCCGTTCTTTATTACATTACAGTGAACCTCTTTGCCTTCCTTCAGTGCAGATAGAACTGCACAGGAGCGGATAACAAAAGGGAAACCAAAATAGTGCATCCTTTGATAGAGCTTTAGAGCACATTCGCAGGGATCCAAATCAGCATAGCCCCTGATGAGGGTGTTATACATGAAGGCATCTGGATCAGGAACTGTATCAAACAGGGTACGAGCATACTCCATGGTATGTCCCAAGGAAGAAGCAAGGGAGATGAATTTTGTAAATAAAAGGAGATATTGAGATAGACCATTAACAATTATGTGACCATGATATTGTTTGATCTCTTGTATGGAGGAACAAGAGTTTATAAGCTGGTTGAAGTTATGTCGATGGAATGAGCGGCAGCCAGAAATAAGGAAAGAGAGGAAAACTGACAAGGCTTCAGCAGGGTCTTCTTCTGATTGCAAGCCTATAGAGAAACTACATATGTCATTGACATAGAAGTAAATAACACGAAAACAACATAGAATCATTCCATTACTGAGATAAAATCATACATTATGCAACCTAGAAAAGCAAATTATATTTCAATACAACAATAGATGTGTTGATAGTAGATTTCATTTTTGAGATCACCCTCCACATTCACCTTAATAGCATGGACGGCCATACTTATAGAGACATGCGCATCAATACATGCGTACTCTCATTAGTTGATATTCGCATGGTCCAGAGTAGGTAAAAAAGAACCAATGCACACATATGCATTTTTTTTGTAGTTCATAAACTATTATAAAATGAAAAAAAAAACTAGGCTGCTTCCTGGAACTACCAACATAACATTTAATATGTACTTCAACTTTGTGAAGATCTGCTGCATTCGAAATGGTCAAGATCGATTTACGGAACTATTGCAACAAGCACACCTTGTATATATGGTGGTGGTCGCAGGATATTTAGTCAAAGAGGTCAAAATGTAACTGAGCTTGAAATAATGTTTTTACGTTATAGAATGTGTAAATTAACAACCAACACGCACAAGAGTAAAGCATATAGGAAAACTGAAAAACCATAAACTGATATAAAGATTACTAGTTAAAAATTAATAAGTTAATATGCATTGAATGCTTACCTGTTTGAGAACTTACATTTGAGTGGGTAATTAACTGACATCTTGTTTGCTCATATTATGATTCTCTTGATCCGAGTACCTGAATGCTTGAATATTTACCAGCCCATCTGTTTTACAGATGCAAATATAAGTAGGAGGGCAATTTCCAGATGTTTCATTAATAGAATATATACATTTCCCAACCAATTTGCAAGCTATAAAAGTGGAAACAAAGACAGTAAATCAGATGCATACAAATACCAATAACAGTGAACAGAAACAGAAAAATCAAATACTGTATGCCTTTGACAATTGGCAATATCATTTCAATATACAGGATAAAAGAATCGCTCATCCACTCATTTTCCATTCAATTATGAGGTCTATTATTACCAATATCCATTGCATGATTTAAATACAACTTTACAAAGATCAGAATCATGAGGCAATTCAAATATCCACCACAAAACAACAAGCTCTACTGTTTTTTCAAGTTCCCAAATACAAATACAAAGAGTTCATAGCACCTACTAATGTACACTGTCGACTATCACTTGTTCTAAATAAAAATGATAAAAATTTTCCAGGAACACATGATATAAAGTCAACCTTTAAAGTTTTTTAACGTAAGTTGCAATATTTTGGTACACATATATCACAATAGAATACTTTTACATTAAAAAAATTGTCTATTTAGTAGGATTGAGGCATCACCTGAATGGAATGGCTGACTAGACAATAGTCCAATTTGGCCTGAGTGATCCAAGGCGAATCTCACAAGCCTGAAGGAGAGGCCGACCATTACAGCACATTCTGTTGGAATTGTATGATCTTCACCAATCACAGTTTTATTATTTTAGTTCAAAATCAAAGATAAGCAACATCATAGTATTAGATAAGTTGAAACTTTGAACATAACCTTTATTTGAATGTCTGGAGCACTTTCTAAATACGCCAGGAACTATATTCACACTCTTTCTTTCTCAGAATTGCCTCATGCTCCTTCTGATGATGAGCCGGGCCGGAGCTGGGGACAGAGGAGGGAGGGAAGGAAGGAGAAGGCGATAAGGGAACGGTGGAGGAGCCGAGGCTGGAGGGGAGGGGAGGGCGGGACTCATAAATTTAAGAGCTCATGCAAACGGTAGATGTGTGGGACCCACCTTTTGGGAACATGGTGACGATCACTTCAAAGCACACTCCATTTACTGTGAATCATCCGATACAAAAAGTAAAAACCATTTTGTATGTACGAGCTAGAAAAACGTTTTCATTCCAAATGTTCTAGTGGTTCCTTTACCCTTCTTCAAGGCTCTTTTTTTTCATGGAAAAAAGCATAAGTTTGTTCTTTTATTTATCCTCTTTGAAGAAGTGGGGGGTTCCCTAATTGAGTCATATTTTCTTTTGCTAAATTAATAAGCCCGTATGATCCACAAATAGGCTCAGGCCAAAGTATGAGTATGGCAATAGTACCACGAGGGGAAAATATGAAAGAATACAGTAAAAATAATACAAAAGAAACAAAATGTGATGAGTATGGGAAAAAAATAAAAACTTAAAAGTACAATTACAAAAAATAAGTAAAATATGCAGCTAAAATAAGTAAATAGCGTCTTCAAAAAACACAAGGTAATGCTTCTAGTACGCGTTTAATATGAATATAAAAATGTATATTACACGAAAAAAACACATAATTAAAAAATATATTTAATACGACATAAAAAATGACCAAGGTAAAAAAATGATGTCCTTGAAATTGAGGTCATGAGTTCAAACCCCCGCTCCATTAGCCACCCACTCATGATTATATCCTAATTTACCCGACACGTATGATAGTTACTCCTTATATGCACCCTAGGGGATTAGTTTGGATACGGTGCTCTAAGAGGTCGGTTGTCAGTCCCTTCTATTCGGTCCTAAGGACTCGACACCCCTTGTTATAAACAACAAAAAAATATGATAGACATGTATAAAATGCGTTTAATACACGTCTACGATGCCCAATAGAAAGTTAATATTTTTGATTTGGATAAAGATAGGGTTTAGGGGAAGTGGCAAAGCCGTATGAAAACTAGGTGTAATAGAATTGGACTGAAATACCCATCGTCAAGGCCTCCGGCCGCAAAGCCCTCTTCTGCCCTTTTGCCCCTCCCCTCCTCCCTTCCCGTCGCCCTTCCCAATCTTTGCCCCTCCTTGTTGCCCAAATCCAATCCAATTTTTACCCGCCCATTTCTCAGATTTTCAAAAAAAGCCCCCACCTTTCTTCCCTCTCCGACCCCTCCCGGAGGGATCGATCTCGCCGGAGTTTTGAGGTCTCAGCTTGTGCTCAAAGGGCAAGCTTTTGGGTTGTTGTGTTTCTGGGTTGAGGCTGGAAGCTTTGTTGGTGGCGTTTGCTGATCTGGGTTGGACTGCAAAGTGTGGTATGTTTTTGTTTGTTGCTTTTTGTTGTTCTGGTTTTTGAACTGTGTACTATGGTTTAATTGAAGTGTTGCTGTTTTGTGCTGTGCGGTGGTGTTGGATTGTTTAGTTTCTTGGTTTTGGAGATGGGTTGAAGTTAATAGATTTATGGATGGTTGGATTTATGGTGATGCAAAGTTTTTGTTGTTGTTGTCGTTGTTGTTGTGATTTTTGGATAATGTGTTAGTATGATTTTATTCATGTGTTTTTGTTAGTCCTCTATGAATTTTTAGTGAATGAAGGATTTAGATTTTTTGGGTAGTAGGGTATTTATTAAGTATATGGATTGGTTTTGCCTGTATTGAGTGATGACTCATCTGTGCGCCAATGGAAAGTCTTATGCAAATGCTTGTATTGAGTGTTGTTGTTGAATTTTTGGACTGTGTCGTATGATATGATTCATATGTTTTTGTTTTATGTTGTGCTCTGGTGTTGGGATCTTTAGTTTGTGGGTTTTGGAGATTGGGTTGAAGTTGGAAGCTTTGTGGGTGGCGTTTCCGGATACAGGTCGGATATGTTTTTCTTATTAGTTGTTCTGATTTTCGGATTGTGTTCTTGGTGAATGGACGATTTAGATTTTTGGGTAGTAGGGGATTTAATTAGGTATTTTGCTTATATTGAGTGAGGGTTTACCCTTGTGCCAGTGGTTGATTCTAATGTAGATGCTGCAGGAACTGGGTTGGTTCTGGGAGCTGTAAATAAATTTTGTTCACGGTTATGATATATGAAAAAAAATAGGATAAAAGTGAAAGAAAATGATCATATTTATGGTCATGATATGTGAAACAAAAAAGACGAAAGTAAACGAAAATGGATCACTTATAGTTTCATATGTTACAGTAGTGCCAAAAAAAATTCTCTTATGTTCCAACTGTGTTTGTTTGTTTTACCTCCAGGGTGGAAGACAAGCTTCTTGTGGGGAATGATTGAAGATGCTTAAGCAGTAGGCTTCTAGTTTCTGGTATATTCAATTCAGTGTATGATTTATCACATTCATGGCTAATCACGAATTAGTTCTTGGCCAAAGCCATGATTTAGCACTTGGACAAGGCCAGGAATTGGCTTTAGGGCATACCCACAGTTTGGGCCTTGGACATGCTCATGACCATGAACTTGGTATTAGCCATCATCCCCATGACCACCATCTGGCCCTCGGCCAGATCCATAATCACGAATTCGGTCTGCGCCAGACTCATGACCACGAATTGGCCCTCCGGCAGTCTCACAATCATGGTCATATTCACGAGAATGAGTTAGCTCTGGGTCAGAATCACAGTGACTCTTGCAATGAGCATGAACAGCAGCTCGCACTGGCTTCCCAAAGCCATGACTTAGATCTTGAGGACAACCATCAGCTATCTGTTGTGGACAATCATGATTTAAGTATTCATCAAGATATGGAACTGAATGTGGATCACAGTGAAGGTATGGCTATCCAATCCCTTGAAGAAATGCCCATCTCTGAATCTGAACTAGTCTCTCCCACTGTTGTCCAGACACGTCAACTTGTCCCTGTCCAAGAATTGATTGTTGGACAAGAATTCTCTGATGTGCTAGCCTGTCGTAGGGCTTTAAGAAATGCAGCCATTGCCATGCACTTTGAAATCCAAACAGTTAAGTCTGATAAGAGCCGCTTTACTGCAAAGTGTGCTAGTGAGGGTTGTCCATGGCGCATTCATGCTGCAAAGCTGCCTGGTGTTCCTACATTTACAATTAGGACCATTCATGACACACACACTTGTGGGGGTATCACCCATCTCGGTCACCAGCAAGCCTCGGTCCAGTGGGTAGCAAGCTCTGTGGAAGAGAGGTTGCGTGAGAACCCTAATTACAAACCAAAGGAGATTTTGGAAGAAATCCATCGGGTCCATGGCATCACTCTGTCCTACAAACAAGCTTGGCGAGGTAAGGAGCGAATCATGCAAGCAGTTCGTGGATCTTTTGAAGAAGGATATCGCTTGCTTCCACAATATTGTGAGCAGATTAAAAGGACGAATCCTGGAAGCATTGCTTCAGTTTATGGAAATCCATCAGATAATTGCTTCCAAAGGCTTTTCATCTCGTTTCATGCTTCAATTTATGGGTTTGTAAATGCATGCAGACCTCTTCTTGGGCTTGACCGCACTCTTTTAAAGAGCAAGTATCTTGGAACTCTGCTTCTTGCTACTGGTTTTGATGGTGATGGTGCATTGTTCCCATTGGCGTTTGGGGTGGTCGACGAGGAAAATGATGATAATTGGATGTGGTTTTTGTCTGAACTTCACAGCCTTCTTGAAGCTAATACAGAAAATATGCCAAGGCTTACAATACTGTCCGATAGGCAAAAGGGAATAGTGGAAGGAGTTGAAGCCAACTTCCCTACAGCTTTTCATGGGTTTTGTATGCGCCATCTAAGCGAGAGTTTTCGCAAAGAGTTTAACAATTCAATGCTTGTCAGCCTCCTTTGGGAAGCTGCTTATGCACTCACAGTTATCGAATTTGAGGCAAAGATAATTGAAATTGAAGAGATCAACCCTGATGCTGCTTACTGGATCAGGCGGATTCCACCTCGTCTGTGGGCCACAGCTTATTTTGAAGGGTCTCGGTTTGGCCATTTGACGGCAAACATAGTTGAATCACTAAATAATTGGATACTTGAAGCTTCAGGTCTCCCGGTTATTCAGATGATGGAGAGTATTCGACGCCAACTGATGACTTGGTTTAACGAAAGGCGCGAGACAAGCATGCAGTGGTCAACCATACTAGTTCCCTCTGCAGAGAGTAGAGTTGCAGAAGCTTTAGACCATGCAAGAAATTATCAAGTTCTTCGTGCAAATGAGGCCGAATTTGAAGTTGTATCTCATGATGCGACCAACATCGTGGATATTCGAAATCGTTGCTGTTTGTGTCGTGGCTGGCAGTTGTATGGGCTACCTTGCTCCCATGCTGTTGCGGCTCTCCTTTCTTGTCGACAGAATGTTCATCGTTTCACGGAGAGTTGTTTTACAGTGTCAACTTATAGAAAGACATACTCCCAGACTATACACCCAGTACCGGATAAAAGCCTCTGGAAGGAGTTATCTGAAGACACACAGAATGGTGGAGACCAATTAGAGATAATTATTAACCCTCCCAAATCACTTCGTCCACCTGGACGGCCTCGGAAGAAGCGAGTTCGTGCAGAGGACCGTGGAAGAGTTAAGAGAGTTGTACATTGTAGCCGTTGCAATCAGACTGGGCATTTTAGGACTACGTGTGCCGCACCCATTTAAGTTATTATTTGTGGATGTCTCTTGAGGATTTCGGTGTTCTCTTGTGAAAAAAGGTTGGTCTCCTATGAGGGATTTGTAGTTATTTTTTATTATGCTATTTAGATATATGTAATTTTTTTGACATTTAAGGTGGTGTTAATGCTTGCTTATGTTGGTAGAGTTGCCATAGTTTACGTGAATAATGTCAAGGTGTCTAGCGTGCTGCCTTTTGCTGTTCTGGAAAAATCATTTGTTTAGGTTTCTTGTTTTTTTGGTAGTCCAGTCATCCGATGAAATTAAATTTTAGTCTTGGATTATTTTGAATTAGCATAATTGTCATGTTAATTAGCTTAAATTTACCATAATTGCCATGTATAATTTTTTCCTAAAGGACTAATTCTACATGCTCTTTCTCCTGTCTGCTTGGTACACGCTCACTGCGATGCATGGGCCATGTGCTGTGGGCACTGTGTGGAGATTATGGATAAAACCATGTTAGGAGACGCAGACGAACATTTTTTTGGTGCATATTTGCATTTTCATTTTGCAGGAGTGTTAAAGCGATCGAAAGCATACTGTCTACATGTTTTCCGGGGCTGCAGACATTTAAGCGGCTTTTTTGCCAGTCAAAAGTGCTAGGATACTTTTTTTTCCATGCAATCAATCTCATGGTTTCATTTTTTTTAATTACTTCAATATTTTCCATATAATGTGGGATTAGCTGTTGAAGCTTTTGATCAAATATGGGAGACATATATCTCATACTGGGGGCATGTAGTCCTTTTGGGATGATTTTACTTCATTTTAGTTGACTCCCTAACTAGGACAGGGAGCCCCATGCAATGCCGTTATTGGTTGTTTGTGGCTCTTTAGATCTTGAAAGGGGAGGAATTATTCAGTGCACTGGAGCCACCGATGCTACATGTCTAGTCAGTGCACCCGATGTGCCACGTGGGATTTCTGCACAGTTTGGGGCTGTTTGGTTCGTGATTAATCCAAACTATTTACAGTAAAAAATTTATTTTTACTATTTATTTTTGGATTTTTTAATGTAGATGTCTGAAAACACGTCATGAGCTGAAAGTGAAAAAAATATGAAATAAATAGTGAAAGTAAAACATCCACTGTGGATGTTTTACTTTTTATCACGCCTCAAACGGCATGATGGAGCACATGCTAGCGCTATAGTGTGCACCGCCGGTTCTGAGGATCATTGGCTCATATAAAGTCACAAATTTCATGTGACATGCCAGGTGCCTGAATAGCTTCTCCTTAGCTAAGCTCATTTAAAAGAAGATTGAAAGGGCTTTGCCGGTGCCTCATCGGGCTCCACCTGATATAACGATACGGACTAAAATTATTTTTCTAATTTTTTTAAAATATTGCCGATTTATCGGTATATATCGGTTTTGGACCAATATATCACCATTTTTAAAAAAAAAATTTAATTTTTTTTTTAAAAAAATAAACAACTTTTCCGTTTGGTTTCCACCCTAATATGCATTTTTATGCATATTTTGAAATCTATGCTTTTTCTAAATTAGTATAACTTATTTTAGAAGTTAGATTGTGAAAGTATATAGTAAAAACTAGTTTTCGACCACCAATATATTTTTACACAATATCTCTTATATTTTGTCTCTTTAGTCGACCAATATTTTATTGATATCTGATACGAAATTCCTTGCTCCACAGCCATGATTGATGGTGCATGCCAATTGGCCCATCTGGAAAATTATCTAGTGGAATGGTTCTACAACATCTGGAAAATTATCCGGTGGAACGGTTCTACAACATCTGGAAAATTATCTAGTGGAATGGTTCTACAACATCTGGAAAATTATCTAGTGGAATGGTTCTACAACATCTGGAAAATTATCCGGTGGAACGGTTCTACCACGTAGCCTGTGCAAAGTTCCATTCAAATCCTAACACAAACCAGTGGTAGAATGTCAAATTAGATCTTTACATTTAGAATGGATATGGATTAAAATGCTTTAAACATCCAATGGAACTCTTCACCATGTGTCTCATGGAACCATTCCACTAGATAATTTCTCGCCCATCTGGGGCCTGCATCATCCATGCTACTCACACTACTCAAAAGAAGATTGCAAACCATGGTCACCCCCCAAATTTGTGCTAATTCCTAGATGTAGTCCCCTACATTTTAGCTCGTGAAACTTCAGTGGTGAAATTGGGCTCCTATGAGGGGCACCAGACGAAACAAAATTAAAGAAGCAAAATACAGGTTATTAAGAGCGAATTTTTTTTTCTTTTTCCATAATCATAGATAATTTTTCGATAAAGATACTTCTGGCCAGTAGATTAGACAACCAGGATTTCTATTTTAGCCTTTTAGCTGCATATCTTGAGCTGCTACTTAAAGATTGGCACCATTAGATCTAGATGTAGATCAAGAAATATTGTCCAAAAATTTCGTTGGAAAATAACCCTTCCATTGTACAAAGTTTATAAATATGGTGGCACATGCGCTAGCTCTATTTATTGAGACTATCACTGAAACACAAACAAGGTCTTTCAAATGTATTCCATTACAGTTGCAGCATTTTACCCCCTTAATTTACCATATCATTAAGAGATTAAATATTTTTAAATTCACTGCTAACTCTATAAGCCATAGGTACGGAAAAATATCTCTTAACGTGCAAAGTGATGTGATCAGTTATTACCTGACACCTGTGTTCGGATCCGTGAAGTAAGATTGAGGAATCAATAAATCATTTAACGAGTTTAGCTGTCTGAGCAAAATTCAATATACCAAGTTTTTATAATTTCTGTTCATTCTTTCATAACAAAATTTGTGGACGATTTTGCCTGTCATTGCCCAACTCTTCAAGTCTCCGGACTACTTTTTTAGCTACATCTTTATATGCTTTGGAAACACCACATTCAGGATCTGATTTAACTATTGGACTGCCTTCATCTGAAGTCCTCCTGATGTCGGCCTCCAAAGGTATCTACCAAAAAGCAAACCAGACAACATAGTGAATGTTTTAGCATGAATCAGGTCGATGAAGTAGCAGAAAGGCAGTTCCAGGTAGCCCAATTAGTTCCGAGTTCTATAAGAAACAGATTAATGAGTAATAATTTCTACAAACAGTTGACCGATTGTGGTAAAAGAAGTAGTGAGGAAGTAAAGAAGCAAAACAAATTATAGTTCCCAGATTGGCCAACATCAGAACATAATTATTTCTGACAGTTATATTTTTCAGTTGTTTTTAGTTGTCTGGAAAAGTCTAACTAGTTGCATACTGCAGCCTGCAGGAGCTTATTGCAGGGAGCTTCTAATTAGTGCTTTATAATTTGGAAGACTACCATACATAAAATTCTTGGTGACTGAATCAAGTGTTGTAGACAATATATTTTTCAGTTGTTTTTAGTTGTCTGGAAAAGTCTAACTAGTTGCATACTGCAGCCTGCAGGAGCTTATTGCAGGGAGCTTCTAATTAGTGCTTTATAAATTGGAAGACTACCATACATAAAATTCTTGGTGACGGAATCAAGTGTT
The DNA here is from genome assembly GCA_039654745.1 of Houttuynia cordata. Lineage (NCBI taxonomy): Eukaryota > Viridiplantae > Streptophyta > Magnoliopsida > Piperales > Saururaceae > Houttuynia > Houttuynia cordata. Next base: position 23,500,297 of record CM077505.1, read on the forward strand.
GTAGATAAATTATGGAGTGAAGCTGATATAGAGATGATGTAATCAGGAAAATAAATCTCAATTGTACCTCTCCAAGGAATTCCATATCCATCTCATCAGCAGTCTTACGTGCACCGCCACTTCCAAAAATGTATGATTTCTCACCACAATGTGGACATTTGAAGCAACTCATGTTCTCGATGACCCCTAAAATCTGCCAAAATTCCAAAATGCCAAACTGATGTCGAATGATTTTCTCAAGGATTCTCTGACAATATAGTTTAAATCTGAATGCTATGTGCAAAAATATACTAAATGTCTTCCAGTATCAATATGCATATTAAGTACTACTAAAAGTGTGTTGATCATCATGATGGGCTGCATGACGGAGCACATCAAAGACCCAAAAGACTGGCCATGTCTTGCACCTTGAATACCAGTCATGGTGCCCAGAGAAAACAAGAATGAAACTAATATGTCATATTGCCATACCATGACATTTTATTATACAATTTCTATGTAGGCTCCATTGCTTGATGCAAATTGTAATGTAGCCCATGAATACATTAGCAGAACACCTAATATTTATAAATGGAAACAAAAGCTCATCCTTCATTTTTGTCTGACTCACATTCCCAAAACTGATTCTTCGTCATTGTTGGCAATATGACTGTGGGAGGAAAAACATACCGGAACTTCAACCTTACGGAACATGTTTGCACCTCTCCGCGCATCTATAAGGGCAACATCTTGGGGAGTTGATACTATCAATGCACCTGCACAGGGCAGCTATGATCACGTCAGACCATTATTACAGACAAAAACATGCCATAAGTAGACATAGCATGTTAATGTCCACTTAAGTATAATCTAAAACACTAAGAGGAAATAATAAACATCAATCCATCTACTTCGGTTCAAGGATGAAGTTTAACTTATATACGCGATGGTACGCTATCCTCCTCTTGAGCAAACGTAATGTAATAGTTTATTGGTTAGAGTAAACTCTCAGGAGAATCTGTCAAAATATGGCGATAAGAGTTCCAATGTAACAAAAAGGCATCTTCTTAATGTTCTGTAATCCAATTTAGTTTAGACTGTATCATAACCATGTTATTATCTTTCCCAGAAAAAAATTGAAGACTAATAACCTTGGTCATGAGTTTAGAATAGGATGATCTAATTCACAAAGATTTTGGCCCATCAAAATTTTGGCTTGGAGTTGGTGTACTTCATATGCACAATAGTGTATTCAATAACCATCGCACAAAAGCATAAGCTTTTAAGGGGAAGAGCTAGCTATTTATATGAGTCACACTGACATTCTTATGCACGTGCAAGCATCACTATGCATTGCACGTGTATACACACAAGCGGGCTCAACTTTTGTAAAACACTCCACATATAAGCTTAACCTGCTATGGAAGGTCTAAGTATATTGGCATGTTAGCAATTCAGATTCCTACAGAGTCCAAAGTATTAATTCTTGCAGGCACTTTCCAAACATATCCATATAGTAATAGAAATTCATAACACAAAAAACACAAAAACCATGCTAAGAATGTTAAAATTCATGAATATCATGATAATTTTTAGTCCAGCAGTAGTATACATGTTTAACAACGGTAAACCACTGGAGTAATTTCAGTCATGTAGAAACTAAGATACACATACCTGAAAGCTGGAGGCCCTGTGAGATTGACAATTGAGTATCTCCAGTACCAGGTGGCATATCCACCACAAGTATGTCAAGATTCCCCCAGTCAACTCCCCTTGTCAACTTCTGAAGAGCACTCATAACCTACACAACCATATCAAGGATAAAGGTAATCAAGATGCATCCACCTTACCGAGCAGAAACAAAGGCGATTATGTCCAATAACAGCGATAGCAAGAGAATATAGAACATGCCAACACAAACCATAGGTCCCCTCCACACAATCGGAGCATCTTTGTCCACCAAAAATCCAATTGACATACACTTTACTCCGTGGTTTTCAATTGGAATCATCTTCATAACTGGTGGGGAAAATGTAAGAAATTAGCTTTTATCATCACCAATTAAAAAAATGGTGATAAAAATTCTAAATACTAAGCAAAGTTGCAAATGTAATTCACTTTACAACATGAGTCAGACAAAGACAAAACTGATTTTAACAATGTGCTTGCTTGAGTTTGAAGTAAATGTATGTAACAAATACATCACCAGAAATAATAGCAGATACCTAATACGAAAGGATTAATCCTCGCTGCACTTAAACAATAAATCTTATTAACCATCATAGCATTATGATCTCATGGAGAACTAGGTATAAGAATGAAAATATATTTGGGCTGTGCAGTATTTTTTTTTTTTTTTGCATACAGTCCAAATCAGAAAAGAACTAAGTTTTCATTTTTCTAGTAAAAACATCCTGGGTCATCTTAGCATTCCTCAATTTCATTAAGCTGATTGAAATTGTTCCGATGATTATAATAATCACAATAATGAATTCCATATTCCTCATAGCATTTGCAAAAATTTTAGTTAATATAGAGTTTGCAACTCCTTGTGTCTATGATTACAGACATCTTGCTCCAAACCATTAATTGCTTCTGCATTGTCAGATATAAAATGGTCTTTGTAGCTTGATGATCAGCATTCAAGCATTAATTAAGTTAAAAAAATTATCCAAATAAAGAAACATACAAATGTCGAGGAAAATAAATGAAGGCACACTCACATACATATATCCATACATACATGCGAGCAATGTAACAGAGTAATTAGTAGAAACCTTCATTCACTTCTGGCTTTCCCTGAATCTTCATCATGGTAGGTATAGATGGCCCATATATATCCGCATCAAGCAAACCCACCTTTTTCTGACACACATTGGCAAGTGCAACAGCCAAATTTACTGCAAAGAAGTAACGGATACAGATTTAGCACCAAAATGAATTAAGCTTCCCCAGTCAAAATGTTCTCATGCCATGAACAAACAGAACTCGGAAAATGGGAGACAAAATCAGCAAATTAAAATAGAAACTTACAAATCAAACTGCTCAAACTCCAATTCACAAAATTTTCAAACAAATTACATATCACTTAACCTCCATAACAGGAACTCACAGCAAAATGATTTAGTAAGACTAAAGCAATTCACAGCTAATCATAAAACTTGCTAATATTAATTCACCTGCAGTAGTAGACTTGCCAACACCACCTTTACCAGAAGCAACTGCTATAATATCCTTAACCCCTTCAATAAAAGGCTTCTTTGCATTCACTCTTTTGTCATTAGCAGCAACAGCATACTCCCTTCTAATACACAACACCTATCAACCAAAACGCAAATCACACAATAACATGTCAAAACGATTCCAACCAAATGCAAGTAATCACTCCATGAAATTATCCAAAAAAAAAAGTAATCACTTCATGAAAAAAACCAATACTTTACCTTGGAGAAAGAGAACCCCAAAAGTTGTTTACTTTGGAGAAATCTGGGAAGACCCATTAAAGATATGCAGTTGATACACTTTCTTCTTGCTTCTACTATTCTTTTTGGCAGAAAATTATGCTTGTGGCAGCTTGTTTAGCTCTGTAAAGTGAAAAAATGCAAGTGATCAACCTTCTATGAACAAAAAGGTCGAATCTTTATGACGACAATGATCCTAAATTTCATAACAAGATCACTTTCAAATCAAAGGAATGGCAGTTGCTGATCCCACAATAGTTCAAATGTCAGTGGTAGGTATTGGAGTTCCATGAGAGCATGGCCGGTGGAAACAGAGGCGGATGCTCACCTCGACGGAGTTGGGTAGCGATACGAGGTGAGGAGGGAAGCGCCGGTGGCGGCAAGGCCGGTGGACGGCGGCGCACAGAGGTGGAGGCGGCGGAGCGGGTCGGAGGCAGGGAGGTGGTCCGGTCGAACGTGGCGGATGGGCCGGATTTGGGTCGGCCAGGATGTACTAGTGTGGTGTAAAACCGACCCGGCAAAATGTGAACAAAAGTTGGTGTGCGGCTGACGCATGTGGCACGCCGAGCGCATTACCAGCCATCGGATCGAGATCTGAGGATGTGCAGGTGATTCAAAGTTCAAACCGCCATCAGATTGTAAACGCCCTTTGGCTTTGTTAAAAATCGCAAAGGGTGATATTTTTTAGCACCTCAAAATTTATCGGTAACACCCACACTTTCATAAGAAGGCTTAAAAATCATATTTTTTTAGTATGATTAGTAACAACCCAATGTTTCATATTGACGGGACAAAAATCTGATGGTAGATTCTACTTGGGGATCCTCGTATGAGAGTGAAGTCCTACCAACAAAATCATGAATGAAAATAATATGTTGTTACTCAGCAACTGCCAAAAAAACCGCTGGTTTTACTGAGCATGTGGTGTTACCCAGAAAAAATAGAGTGCTGAGAAGTATCACTCAAATCGCAAAGGTACATAGAACATATATATCCTCCATCCTGTATTAGATGTTCCATTTAGAAAAGAGGATCATCCTGTTTTAGACACTCCCTATGGTCAATCTATGTGGCCTTTGAATATCTTCTTCCTCCCATTAGTTGGAGTTTCCACCATTTAGTAAAGGTCAATCAGATGTAGCTATTAAAACAGGACAAAGGGAGTATAAGTCTTGGGAGGTCAGATTTGAGAAATAAATGAATGAAGAAGTACACAAAATAAGTGTAGTTCCATAGACATATATTCTTCTATGGATTTCATAAGTCATGATTTGAAATCATTTCTAAGATGATTGGGAGGAACAAAAAAGATGTTAAATACAAGCAATATTTTGATAGAATTGTAATTGCATTTGCCAATGTAGACTATTCTAATTTCTGAACACATCTTTTGTTGGAAAAACTTAATATGTAGAGGGGCTCAACTCAAGCACGTCGAACTGCACCAGGGAGCTACAAGTCGGATAGTGTGTGTTAATGGAGAGGGGATGGGCAGTGCACGCCGACGTGTGTGAGTGGAGGCACATGCTAACAAGACTTTTTGTTACTCCCTCCGGTTTTAGGCTTTGGTTTACCCGTGAAACCACGGTATGGCTTCAATGCATACGGAAACAACAATACAATGGTCAGGGATTCAAGGGATAACGAGAAACTACGCAAGGATTTTGTGTCCATGTGACTTTTACACTTGCATACTTGTCAAGTTTTAGGCTGCCTTATGGAGAATGATGCCTAGTATATTCTATAGCTTTTCATGGAACATCTTCAAGACTAGTGGATATCAAGGTAGGGACACTTTTCGCAGGACAAAAACTTTTGAGAATAAAAGTACTATTTTTGGGAAGCCTAATACTCCCTCCATCCCACTATAGCTTTCTTAACCTTCAGGTACTTAGGGGCCGTTTGGTTCGGGAAAAATTAGTAGATTTTCGGATTTTTCAGATGTTTTAGATTTTTCACGAACCAAACGGCCCATTAGATACAGTTGATTTTCAAATGTCTTAAAAATTAGTTCATACAAAAATCGAGGGAGTATAGCATTTTAATGCTTTTTATTGCGAGATGGTATCACAGCAATATATAACCCTAGCATCAAATAGCATGTTTTATAAAAAAAATAGCATGTCTAATTCCAAAAAAACAACATAGAAAACCACAAACTGGGATAAAATTATAACCCACCATTAGATTCATCAAATCGATCCTTTTTTTTATATTTAATGTGATTAATTTATTAACGACCAAGACAACATCATGATCCCAACAACAATAAGCAAGAATTACGTTATTCAAAAAGGAATTAATAAAAAACCCCATAGAAGTTTTGGGAGGTCAGACTCGAGAAACAATCCTAAGCCTTAGCTGCAAAACCAGCCTTGATCTTCTGAATGGTGGCGATATCAGTCTTGAAAGACATAGCAAGGATCCCATTGTCCATACTAGTGTTAAAGAGTGTTCCGGGAATTGACACAGTCCCTGCACTAGCGCTACCAAAGGCAGAGATAGCCATGGCAGGGTTCTTAGGGTCAGGATTGTACTGATAGTGCACAAGCCCCTTGGGGAACACAAACATGTCCGCGGTCTGGAGTGTCTGGGTGTAGAGCTTGTTGGTAGTGTCAACCAATCCCACTTCAAGGCTCCCATCAATGACAAGGAGAAGCTCAGATGCTCTAGGATGGGTGTGCGGGGGATTGACGGAGCTTGATGGAAACTGGAGTGCAGCGTAGGAGACACTTTGGCCGTTGAGGGCCGGGAACTCGGCCATGCTGGCCTTGGTTGCTTTGAAGGCTGCTGGCACTTCGGTTGAGCTGAGAACACCGCTTAAGCCAGTGTAGGTGAAGAAGGTGCCGTCAACGGAGTTGGTGTTAATGGGGAGGAGGAAGTCGGAGAGGATGTCTGGGTCGCCTGCATGGGCATAGTGACAGGCCACAAGGACGAGGAGGAGCGATGCAAACATGTTGAAGGCCATTTTTGGTGGTTGTGATGTACTGAATGAATCTAAGAGGTAGAGGCTATGGATGAAATTGAGAGGACTCACCGTATGCTTATATAGGCAAGTGCCGGTTTACATTGTTTGCCATCTACATTGTATTGGTATATGAGATGAGTTTACATGAGATCGTTCTCAAATTAGGAGCATGAGGCTAATCTTTATTGCCGTTAGATTCCGATCGGAGGGTGGATATCAAATTAGTGAGTAGGTGAGTGTGTCACATCGAGAAGTTAGTGAGATCATTATGGATATTTGTAGCCGTCAAATCAAGATCCAACGGCTACGATTCAAAGTAGCCTCATATAAGGAATATGAGATCAATCTCATTTAAACTTTTCCTTTAGTATATAACATATTTGCTTAGTTGAATTTGGAGTTCACAAGGCCACATTGTACTCTCTTCTTGTCTTCTCTCTCTTCATAGGAACTGACTGTGTCAAGAGAACTGATAGGAACCTTCCTAGCGTCAATCCTTCGTTGTAACTTCACTAAAATACGCCATTGCCAAAAAAGTTTAAGCAAAAATGTCCACTACAAGTTCTCCAATGCATAAGGCATGCAACCATAGCCAAGTTTCCGGCTGTGGACGGCCAAAGTGTCTCATACACAATGCTCAGCTTCCCACCTGCATGCTAAGAACTATTGATACGGCAATACGATACGGACCTGGTGACACGTCATCTTTTCAAAAAGTAGGATACGACGCGGTTAATAAAATAATATTTATTATTATTTATAAAATATGATTATAAATTTATAATTTAAAAATTAATTTAAATAATAATTTTTTATATCTTTTAATAAAAATTTCTTATATCATGAACTATTGTATTATGACAAAAAAAAAATACTATTTTAGTTTCCAGGTCAATATTTATGTTGCATGACAAGCTCTAAGCACGTGGTACTGCACTCAAGTACCTATTTTTCTTACCTGCTCCAAGCTGGAAGAGAATGTAAGGAAAATGTTTTATAGACCAATTGCAGGACCCAATGCCACGTTGGCACGGGGCCTGCATGGGGATGCATAATTGCCCCTGCACAATTGCATATCCGCATGCCAATGTGGCATGGGGTCCTGCAATCTGGTCCCAAACTCGGTCACCCTAAACGCCCACAGAATGTAACACCTAGTGCCCATTCTGACATTTTTTCAAGACAGTCTCAAACTATTGTTGAGACTTGAGACTGAGATCAAACCCTCCGATGCGTGTCCCAAACGTATCCTCTTTTTCTTTTTCTTTTTCTTAAAAAAAGGGCACGGATACGCAGGCAGCCGTATCGCCAGCATATCTGTATCAGATACGTATGGGATACCAACACGGTTGCCATTTTGCCGTGTCCGTGCTTGGCTGCATCCTTTAACCCTCCCCATACATAGAACTATTGAAATTTGACTTGAAATTAAACAAATAGTTAAAAATTAACGTGATCGATCGGCAAAATAACGCGATCGATCGTGTAATGATCGACAATAAGAAAACGATCGTTCATAGTTACTGGAATTTTTTGCAAATTGTTTTCCTCATTGGAACCGACCGATCGATCGATCGTTTTGAAAACGATTGATCATAGTTACTGAAATTTTAGGATTTGTGCACCTCGATAAAATGGTCGATTGTAATTTCAGGCTAAATAAGGCGATCGATTGCTAAGCGATCGATCGGCTTATAACATGATCGATCGGCTAAGCGGTTACAGCAAGAAAATGGCCGTTTCTCTGCGAAAAATTGCGTCTCTTCTCCCAGAATAAGCCTAACAGAGATCTTCTATATAAATAGAAGTTTTTTCCTCAGAAAAGGGTTACAGAAAACAAAGAAAACTTGTTCTTCTTCTCTTTTAGTTCATCATCCATTATTGAGCAATAGAATCTCCTCTGATCGAGATCCAGACAGTTTGATTTGAAGTGCACATTTAAACTGACGGTGTGGTTCGTTGTATCTCGGGAACGGAACGCTATTAATTACCTGTGTGCACGGAGGTCGGAGTATCTGTTTCAAGGACAACGCATAGCGTGCCTCGAATCAATCTGGTTCTAATTCTTATACTCTTTCTAGTATTTCATATGTATATTTGTCAATTGTATGTGCATAATTTGGTAGTATTTTAGCCCTCTTTTATGTAACAATCCCAACAAGAACAGGTCATCTGAGCTCCTGCTGAACCTAGCTGGACCACTGGTGGTTGGGTTTGTCGGCACCTCTGGGAAACTTTACACTCAGGCCCTTCAGTACGGGGAGATGTTCATGTTCCCAAAGGGCCTCATGCACTATCAGTACAACCCTGATGGCAAGAACATGGCCTTCGCTCTCTCGGCCTTTGGTAGCCCCAGTGCTGGAACAGTATCAATCCCTAGAACTTTGTTTGCTGCAGCCATTCGTGCCGATTTGCCAGGTCTTCCAAGACTGATTTGGCTACTGTTCAGAATACCAAGGAAGGATTTGCTCCCAAGACTTAAAACTAGATTCACTATCATGTCAAATTCGTTATTTTTGGCTGTTCTTTTTCCTATGTCTTTCAAATGTTACATGGATTTTGAAATAAATGAATAATTCGAGTATATATATGAGTCACATTATACCGGTGTCACCCTTCCATGCCTTTTTGGTCTATCTTATGACACTGGTCTCCATATAGTCCTATTGTTATTTAATACGAACTACATTTTTTTAGGAAGAGTACATTTGTTTTTATACTCCAGATAAACAGATTTTAGTATGGAAAATACAAGGGAATTAGAAAAAGTACTAACAATTTAATCGAACCTAATGCATAATAAAAAGTAGCCATTGTTTTTATTCAAGTAACATTACACCTCTCTTTCCCGGTTCCCCTCGTCATCACTGGAGCGACCCAAGCCGTCACGTGCAGGCAAAATCCAAGTATTGGAGAGTCTCCTTTCCGATTCAAGTTCCCTCACCTTACCACTTTGCGGCTTTGCCTTCTTTCAATAAGCATATCCTTCTCCAACCCTGTCTTGTAATTACGCTTTCCTCCATTGAAACACCACGATTTAAGAAGAGGACATGGCCGGTGACGGAGGTGAGCGCAAGGACGTAACCAAGTAGAGGTCCTTGTGTATATATGCTCTCCACATGAATCTGTATATTGTTGGTGTTAGGTTTGCCGACAAACTAATGGCCACATCGCGTTCATTACCTTAGTCATTGGACACCATGGGTAGGCTGTCAATAGGGACAATCTAACCTGAACCCATAACCAAAAATAACTTCGCTTCCTCCTGAATCTAAAGTGAATTAAATTTAGGTGAGAAATGAGGATTTGAAAAACATAAAAAATTCCAAGTTGATGTTCATTTTCAAAATCCTTGCATTCCTTCGGAAGCGCTTCCGAAATAAATCCATGGGACTTTTTGTGATCTACCTGATTTTTTCTGGTTATGGCTGCTAAGTCCTTAAAAATTGTGTATATAAAAGCTAGCTCTTCTTAGTTTCTTGTAGACTTCGTTTTTTCTTTCAATGAAATGACCAATTATTCGAAGGAAAAAGATGCCCTTGCCTGACGTATGAATCCTTCAAGGAATGAGATCCATGACCTTGGAAAGATTCATGACCAATTTAATTCCATCCACATTGGAAACCCTGGTTTGGGTCTCCATTTGCTCAAGAATACGGGCTGAGCGTCGTGGTTCTGCTTGATAGGTTGCACCGCCCAATGTAGTGGCTATAGACCTAGGGTTCAAGGGGCTTATCATGTTAACTTGTTGCACCAAACTAGGCTCGTGGTCCACCGCATGCGCAAGAACGGATTGAGACGGAGCATTGTGTGCATGCATCGTCTAAGCAGAAGTAGAAGAAAAAGAAGGGAGGGAAAAGAAGATATTTTTTGCTTTTTTTTTAGTTTTTCTTTTTTGGTCTTGTAGCTGATTTCCTCCTAGGAGGACTATTTCGTTGTCTTGGGTTCCCCCGGTGTTTAGGAAAGGCCGGCGTTGTTGTTGTTTCTTGTTTGCATTTTCTGGCTGTGCTAATAATATTTCTTAATATCCAAAAAAAAGATGCTCTTGCCCCTAAATAAGCCAATTTTCCTTAAAAGGCCGAACACAATTTTTTCGGGTCACGGGGCCATTTGGAAGATTACCATGAAGGGGATCAATGCTTTAAAATTTCGATGAAAATGATTAAATATTGACAGAGGCAACATTAACAAAACAAAATCATTTAAATTAACTAATTATCAATAACCTTTTTTTGGTACACCAGAATACTTTATTGAAAACGAATCACTTAAGAATAACAACAGAGCATCCTTGAGAGGTTAGAGTCGAGTAAAATTCTTAAGACTTGGCTGCAAAACCAGCCTTGATCTTCTGAATGGTAGAAGCATCAGTCTTGAAAGACATAGCAAGGATTCCATTGTCCACACTAGTGTTGAAGAGTGTTCCAGGAATGGACACGGTCCCTGCACTAGCGCTGCCAAAGGCAGAGATAGCCATGGCAGGGTTCTTAGGGTCAGGATTGTACTGATAGTGCACAAGCCCTTTGGGGAACACAAACATGTCTGCAGTTTGGAGTGTCTGGGTGTAGAGCTTGTTGGTAGTGTCAACCAATCCCACTTCAAGGCTCCCATCAACGACAAGGAGAAGTTCAGATGCTCTAGGATGGGTGTGTGGGGGGTTGACGGAGCCTGCTGGAAACTGGAGTGCAGCGTAGGAGACACTTTGGCCGTTGAGGGCCGGAAACTCGGCCATGCTGGCCTTGGTTGCTTTGAAGGCTGCTGGTACTTCGGTTGAGCCGAGAATACTGCTTAAGCCAGTGTAGGTGAAGAAGGTGCCGTCAACGGAGTTGGTGTTAATGGGGAGGAGGAAGTCGGAGAGGATGTCTGGGTCGCCTGCATGGGCATAGTGACAGGCCACAAGGACGAGGAGGAGCGATGCAAACATGTTGAAGGCCATTTTTGGTAGTTGTGATCTAATGAATGAGTCCTAGGGGTAGAGGCTACGATGAAATTGGGAGGATTCATCATCATCATCATCATCATCATCATATATATATAAATATATATATATATATATATATATATATCTAGGGAGGGGTTGGTGAGATCATTATAGCTATTCATAACCATTAGATCAAGATCCAACGGCTACGATTTAAAGTGGCCTCATATAAGCCATATGAGAGCGATCTCATTTAAACTTTTTCCATATATATATATATATATATATATATGTACTTAGATGGGCGGCCAAGTGGTGGTTTCATTGTTAGCCGTCTACATTGTAATGGTATATTGGATATTTGCTAGTTGAAATTGGAGTTCACGAGGCTACATTGTACTTTCTTCTTGTCTTCTCTATTACGTACTTGGGAAGACTAAATTTGACTCTCGGTGTGTAAATTTCCGTATCAACATGTTTTTTTCATTTTTTGTGATCGATCCAAAGTACTGTAAAGTTAGCCTTCTTTTTGCTAGCCTTCAATTAAAAAAAAAAAAGATACTCAGCCAAATTAACTTCTCCAGTTAATGGTAAAGATTAGAGAACGCTCATTTTCTGTCGTGGTACATGACAAGGCCCGTTCCTTATAAATGAGACATGGACCATCATGGGAAACAAGCGGCCACTTATTTTCCACACCCAAATAACGCGGTCAATGATGACCAGCTCAATGCAGTCTTGGTTAGTTCGCCCGATGGGTTGCCCCACCGTCATTGCTGGTCAAGCATCCCCATATTGTTGTTAGCCACCCCAAAGGGCCTGTCACCTGAGTACTGACTGGGTAAGTAGGGACAGACGATGAGAAATGATGAGCATATAATCCAAAATATCCTTCAACAGCAAGTTAATGTTGAGCTTTGACCGGCCAATATATTTGAACTCACTAGCATCAATTCTTCGATGTAACTTTAAAATATGTTATTGGCAAAAAAAATTAAGTAAAAATGTACAATAGCCTCAAACTCCATTGAAAGTAAAAATATTATGGCATTGAACACTGTCGTTCAGCTTGTTCTCTTCTTCTTAATAGCCACGAAGTTGAAAATCATGGCCTTGAGCACATAAGCATCTTCCCTTCTTCTTGGTATCTATGGCTGGAGTCCAAAATTTCTTCACCTACTCTGGCTTCAATCATCACTTGTCGATCTCCCTCCCCCCCCCCCCCCCCCCCCCCCCCTCCAACACACACACACACACACCTAGTGTCGGATCATTGCCCCACCCTTATAACTTTTATGTGAGAGGTAGGAGAGGAAGAAAAAGAAGAAACTATTTCGTTTAAGATGTGGGTAAGAGAGCCGGGGTGTAGGAAGTGCATTGATGAAGTTTGGAGTGAGGGCATGGAGAGGGCCCCTTTCCCCCCATGGATAGGCTCAATAAGCGGATTAAGATATGTAGTGAGAAGCTTGATGGTGGAATGTGGTCACATTGGGAAGTATTCCAAAGCTCATTGAGAAGGTCAACAAAAAATTCTCTTCCCTAAAGAAAGAGAGAGGGGGATGGGAAGGGCGTGAATTAACAATGTATGGGGAAGAATTGGAAAAACTTCTAAGAAAGGAAGAGATTATGTGGCGCCAACGAGGGAAAGCCCTTTGGTTTAAAGATGGGGATCACAATACTAAGTTCTTCCACGCCAAAGCCTCTCAAAGAAGAATAAGGAACAAGGTTGAGGGGTTGCAAAACTGAAGTTGGAGATGGTTGGAGGAGGAGGAAGTGGAAGATCATATTGTCAACTATTTTAAAAGTCTGTTCTTAGAAGGGGAGCATAGGGGAATGAAGGAGGTCTTTAATCTTGTAGAGCCCAAAGTCACTAAGGAGATGAATGAAGAGCTTTTGGACGAGTTCAAGGTCAAGGAGGTTAGACAAGCTCTCTTTTTAAATGAATCCCTCCAAATCCCTGAGACCGGATGGTATGCCAGCGGCTTTTTACCAAAAGTATTGGGTTGTGGTGGGGGTGGATGTAGTTAATGCCACCCTATCTACCTTAACGAGGAGGGTATGTGTTGTGCTGCACAATAGCCGGCGGCCAAGAGCAGGAAAGGGGATGAGAATAGAGAAGAAGGAGATGAGAAAATATGATTTCTTTCTTTATAATCAAATTAGGGCAAGACGCCAATTACATATAGGCGCTGAGCTAGACGTTGATGGGCCTTATGGGCCAAAAACACATAAACAACTAAGCCACTTTATTAGCATATTCTTAACACAGCCCACAATAGCCTTATTAAGTAATTAAATAGCCTACTATCTAAGGAGAAGTAACATTCCACCATGCTCCACTATAGCCTTGACCTCAAGGCGTAAATGTAAGAAATCAGGCATAGAAGTCATCCTCCAACTCCCATGTCGCATCATCCAAGGGATGGTCATGCCAAGTAACCAATACCTCAGACACCAAACGTCCAGAACGACAAATGTAACAGCAATCCAATATGGACGATGGAAGATCAAAGAGTTCCACCGGAAAAAGTAATGGCGCAGACACTTCATTGCATAGGTGAGAAGGATCCCTCACATATCGCCAAAGATGGGACACATGAAAAATGGGATGAACCTGGGAAGTAGGGGGCAATTGCAGATGATAAGGAACTGGACCAATATGCTCCAACACCTTGTAGGGACCATGAAACTGATGGGCAAGTTTGGCTGAGGCAGCTGGTACTAAAGAATGTTGACGATGAGGCAATAAATTAACATAAACCATATCCCCAACAGAAAACTCGCGGTCCATGTGAGAGCGGTCATAAACCTATTTCATCTGATTTTGTGCAGCCGTGAGGTTAGCCTTAAGCTGACGCAGGGACCTCATCGCGCGTCTGAAGAGTATAATCCACCTCACTAACATAAGCACTGGAAGGCAAATACCGAATCATTGTGGGTGGAGGTCTGCCATAGACAACCTCAAAGGGGGTGAAACCAGTGGATATATGATATGCCGTATTATATGACCATTCAGTCCATGGAAGAAGCTGGAGCCAACAACGAGGCTCCTCTCCTGCAAAGCAACAAAGGTACTGTTCAAGGCAACAGTTGACAACCTTGGTTTGCCCCATCGCTCTGAGGATGATGGGCGATACTCATATGCAACTTGGTATCTTGTAAGGCAGAGAACTCACGTCAAAAATGGGAGATCAAGATTTTGTCCCGATCTGAAACATTCGTTCACTTGCATACCATGAAGCTTGGCCACTTCACGAACATAGAGTTCAGCAATCGTTTTAGCCATGTATGGGTGACCAAGGGCGCAAAAATGTGCATATTTAGAAAGGCGATCAACTACCTCAAAGATAACCGATTTACCTTGGACAGCTGGAAGAGCTTCAATAAAGTCCATAGAAACATGCTTCCACACGCGCTCAAGAATGGGGAGGGGTTGCAAAAGGCCGACTGGAGTAGTAGTGGAGGCCTTGGCGCGCTGACAAATATCACAGGCCGCAACATACGAATGACAACCTTTTTAATTCCCCGCCAAAGGAAATTCTGACTAACACGTTTGTAAGTGCGGAATGATCCTTCATGACCAACACTAGGAGTGTCATGAAAGAAGAATATAATAGCTAGCCTCAACGAAGAACTCAAGGAACCCATAAGCGATTCTTCCATATGATATAATCGCCCTGCAAAACAAAAGAGAGTAAGCATGTCGGATCAACCTGGAGGCGACCCAGTATGTCCACGGCCTCGGGGCACATCCTTATAGGTCTGAAGCAAATCAGCCAGAAAGGAAAATGTAGGAATAGATAGGCCCATGAGAGCCGCCTCCTCATTTTGCCGAGAAAGAGCATCAGCCAAGGTATTGTCAGTCCCTCTTTGTAAATCATATCATAGTCATAACCCATGAGTTTGGTCACCCAGCGTTGTTGGGCTGGAGTAGATATCCGCTGGCCCATGGAAAAAGTTCAAGGGTTGATGGTCCATCCGTAAGATAAAGTGTCAACCAAATAAATATGGACGCCATTTTGTAATGGTGCACAATGGCAAGCATCTCACGTTTGTAGGCTGACAAACGGAGAGATTGTCCCGATAAGGCCTTGCTAAAGAAGGCAATGGGGCACTCAGCCTGAAGTAGGACAGCGCCTAACCCGCTATCCGAAGCATCAGTTTTGACCACAAATGATGAGAGAAATCTAGCAAGGCCAACACAGGTGCTGAGACATAGCTTGCTTCAGTGCATTGAAGGCCATCTATGCCGCTGGGCTCCATTGAAATGCCCCGGCCTTTAGTAGATGTAACATCCGAAAAATTAGTAAGTATCTTAAAACTGAAATTTGACCCTCTTAATGATTGATTTGATCGTGTGTGCTGTGTTTAAATTAAAGTTGGTGAGAAGAGCTTTCCAACGACACCAATTATGTGTGATTTGGAGTTCGGAGTAAAAAGATATGGGAAATTGAATAAACACGATCGATCGCGCTGAAAAACGATCGATCGGCTTATGGAACACGATCGATCGGCGCCATCGCGCAGTTTGTAAACAGGGCAGGACGATCGATCGCCGTATTGCCCGATCGATCGCCAGTTGCGGTTTGGCGAATTCTAACTAATTTTGAGGCGGATTTGTTTGGGAAAGATGTCATATCCTAACTAGACTTATATTGCACGTTCCTAGGGTGATTTAGGGACTCTCCCATTGGTGGAAAGTGCCCAAGATATGGTAGAATTGATTGGGCAAAGATCTTCTAAAAACTCTATATAAAACCCATAGAGTCTAGGCTTGTGCTTTTGAAAACTAAACCCTAGAACTGTCCAGAGGCTTTCCCCTCTCCTTCCCACGTTCATCCCTCTCTTAGAAGACCTCTTCTAGTGGGAATTGCTCAAGAGCTTGGATCGGGAAGCTTTGAGGAAGCGGAGGAGACGAACATCGCGTAGAAAGGCGACGTCTTTTGGTGATAAAGTGTAGGATGGTTTTTCCCTCTCTTCTTATTCCTTTCTCACACTATATGATGAGTGTTCTTACTGATTTCCTTGGAGTATTGCTTTGAATCTTGCGGGATTAATGATTTATGTCTTGTTTTCCATGTGTATTGCGATACATGCATATATGCCTTCATGCTTCATGTCTAGATGGTAAATCACATCAAAGATGGATGCTTTATTAATTTTACAGAAGATAAAAGTTCTGATATTGTTCTGATTATGATGTCTAATGATTGAGTCTTATGCCTTAATGATCGTTTTGCTTAAATCAATTTAGTTGAAAGATATTATGGTCTAAGATTGTGTTATATGTGAAGAAACATGATAAAAAGGGAATCTTTTGGTAATTCTAGTTAATTCCAGGATCTGTAATTGATCTAGGAGGGGAGTACTATCATCTATCATGAGTATAATATCATCTATAAGTGGTACGGTATAAGTTAATTAAAGTTTAATCAAGTTTCTCACTTTCGGCCAGAACTGTTTCTGCACGGACAGTCGACAGTGAATAATTCATAACTAATTCATATGATATCAGAAAAATATAAAACCGGTGGGTTAGAAACTAGACTCATAAGGGTACTCTCAGTAAAAATGTCAGAAGATAATATTAACTGTACAGAGTCTGGGAGCCGCCGGAAGTGGACTGTTATGCAAAAGACAGTGAGCAGAATCCAAGTGAAAACACTAAGTACTTAAGTAAAACCACTTAATATGATGTGAAGATGGTAGGACGTGTCAGTAACTATTACTGGATTATATCCTTATGATTATCACAGTAAGGTTGGGTTATGGTTAATATAATGGATGGGTAATACCTATGTTAAGAAAACCGTAATCATGTATTTGAAGATAAAGCGCTTGTGTCGGTTTGAGGTTCCATTTGGAATCCAAATCATCCAGGACTCATTAATACCTTGTCTCTGATTTATATATTTCAATAAGACCTATATGAATTTCCATCTAGGGCTGAGCATGAACGTATGTATGGATTGTGTTATTCTCTTTGTGTGACATTCCCACTTATACTCTGTATGTGAGTCTGTTCCGGTGATTGACACCTTATGTGTTAGAGCGTTGCGGCCTCTATTTCTTTGAATTATTATTCATCATGATTATTTGATTGATTCCTCCACTAGAGGTCTTGCGGGATTTCTCCGGAAGTGGATTCATAGTATGCTCAAATTATGCCATTGCTTGATCTTGCGGGTCACTAATATTCGTGGTACTGCGGTTCCACACTGCCAAAAAGAGGCAACATACGTACGTTAGATTGTTGACATTACGGAAGGGTCATCAGTCTCCGCCCATCGTGCCCGTAAGCACTGTGGGGCCAGCATCCTAGAACGCATGGCAGGGTTCCAAAAAGAGGACCCCCTAGGGTGGTTCTGGTATAGTCCACTTGCGGGTGATCGGTTCAGCGAGCAGAAATTGTACTCCTTTCACTTTTAATGTCTGGAGCTTTTTAATATGATTATCATTCCCTCCTTACTCATATGTGTAGTAGGAGCCTTATTGTTGTTTTCCTTACTTGCGGGTTGGAATTATTATTGACTAACCTTTCAGGTGTATAAATCCTTGGTTTAGTCCCGATGTTGCGGCATCTTCATAAACCTTTGTTATTCTTATCCTATTCATATTGTTTGTTCTAATTCAGTGGGTTTTTACATCCTACTGAGTGTTTCTATGAAATACTCATGCATCCTCTGATGCAGGCGCAAATGGAAATTGAGAGCAGGAAGTTGCAGTAGTGAAGCGGTCGCAGGAGCCGTGAAGATTTAGAGTTTATATTATTTGCTTTGCTTATTTTGATGCTTATGACATTTAATGGCAATTGTGTGCCATAGATTCATAGGTTTATTTGATTTGACTTCTTAAATGGATTATCAGTATTATTAAGTAAATTTCCATTCCATAGTATTCATTAATGTTTGTATGTGTATGCACTGATTATGGGCATGTCCGATTACACATCCTTTTGAGATGAATCGTAATTGGTGGTTAATTCGACAGTTCGGTCTCCGCGCCCGAGATTCTTCTACCTCCAAATGTATATCATTGATTGGCTTCCGCACGTCCGTTCGAGGTATGGGATTTCGGGGCGTGACAGTAGAGCAGTAAGGGGTGAGGCCAGGGGTGCCATAATGGCGATAAAGCGCCGAAAATAGCCAGTTAGTCCCCAAAATTCACGTAAAACCTTCGGCGATGTAGGCATCGGCCACTCGAGCATAGCTTCCATCTTAGCTGGATTGGGTAGAAACCCCTTGGGCCGCAATAATAATGACCCAGATAATCTATCTGTGGTCGATCAAAAGAACATTTCGACCTTTTCACA